>JZKD02S0343659.1:8684-19097 GCA_000966675.3 Picea glauca
CGAAGATCGACCACTAGATATGCGTTCAACTTTGGATCCGGGGTTGTTTCATAGAGCAGTAAAAAGAAACCTACTGTATCTTTGTCTTCTACTGAAGCAGAATATAAAGCCTTGTGTGCAACAACTTCTGAAGTTGTTTGGTTAAGAAGACTTCTTCAAGATGTTTGAGAAGAACTAAATGAACCTACGATGATCAGATGTGATAATCAAAGTTCAATCAATATTGAGAAGAATTTGATTTTTCATGCAAGGACAAAGCATGTTGAAGCTCAGCTTCGTTTTGTTCGAGAAAAGTTGCAGTCAAATGAAATAGCTCTTATGTATTGTAATACTAGTGAAAATGTTGTTGGTATTTTCACTAAGCCTCTTGGAAAGATTAAGTTTGAACTGTTTAGGGAGATGTTAGGTGTAGAAGTCAATCCATTATCCATTAAGGGGGGAGACTTGGAAATAATGGAGTAAGCACCAGTTGTAAGCACCGGTTATAAGCTTCAGTTGTGAGAGTCAGTTGTAGGTGTGTTAAGAGTCAGGTCATAGTTGAGAGTCTAGTTGTCCTTAGTTTGCATGTAACCGACTCGGTAGAGTCTTTTCCTATATAAGAATGTAATCCGTCTTCATTGAATAATATATAGAAGTGAGCATAACCTCAGCATGTTGTTTGTTTGGCATATTTTGTATTATGGGAGGTGTGATACTAGTGGACCATCACTCCTCATGATTCAAGGTAAGAGCCATAACTCTCTAAACCCGTGGTATGAAAAGAATATTTTCATGGTATGAAATTGTGATATGAAAGGGAGGTTTTTCATAAAGTACAAGATATAATTTAATAAAGGATTGGTTGATTTTTTATTATGCACATTTGATTTTATAAATGTATGGAGGTAAAGAATTTTTTCATGGTATGAAATTATGATATGAAAGGGAGGTTTTTCATAAAGGACAAGACATAATTTAATAAGGGATTGGTTGATTTTTATGCTATGAAAGGGAGGTTTTTCATAAAGGACAAAACACAATTTAATAAAGGATTGGTTGATTTTTATTATGTACATTTGATTTTATATATGGATGGAGGTTCATCTTTAATAGGTGGATGTTTATTTTTTATTTTTTTTTATAGTGAAAAAGGTTTTAAAATATATATAATATTTTTTTTTGGTTCAACTTTGAACTTTAAGATTGTTTCCTCTACATATTATAAAGAGTTTGGTTTATTATAAGTTGTGGTTTCTTAAGTGGTTTTGTGTTAATGACAAAAGTGTAGAGTTTAAAATTTAAGGTGGAGCAATAAGAATAACTTTGAACTATGGAAGTTCAAGATGCGGGATATTCTCATACAACAAGGCCACAACAAAAGTGGTGATGGTTAAGTCACCCTGAAAGAAAAAAAAATGCATTTACCTTGGAGTTGTAAAAAACATTGATTGCATGTAAATGGGCATAACTATGTTGGATAGGCATGTGTACCCCTGGTTTATGGGGTCACCTCTAAAAAGTATAGACATAGATTTATATAGATTGAATATGTGGGGGGAATCTATGTTGGGTTAACCTTGACTCAGTGAAAGAGTTAATGAGTTAAATACGTTTGGATCGAAAGGGCATGTTCAATAATTCCAAGTTTCCACAATAGTTGTGGGCATAAGCGATTGGGCTATCCACTAACTCGGTAACTCGGTCACCATCAATTGCAAAAGACTGGAATATTCTGGAAGAGGTATGAACAAGTCATCACGTGATTACTCAAATGCAAAATTATTTAGTTGTGATGCTTATCCTTTTACCATCATTCTAAGTAGGAAAAATATCAAACAAGTAGATATTTGATATGGTAATGATGTTAAGGGAAGAAGATTGTGGGATCCCACTACCTATATAATCATCTTGGAGAGAGATGCATTGTTTGATGAATCTCCTTTTATAAATTAAAAAATAATAAAAGATAAAGGTTTAAAGCATGATAAGGGTATTTGGAAGGTATTGGCTTCCATGAAAGAAGTTTCTCACCACGGAAATTTTTTTGATAAGGGGATGTCTATGGAACAACTAGAAAGATTAGCTCAAAATCACAATAGAATATTTGTTTGCAAATTGGGGAGTCACTATATGGTCGGAAGCATACCAGAAAAATAGTAGAAGATGTTTGATTCCTTCATGGTGAGCCAAATTTTAGAAGAAGTGATTATAACCATTGTTTTTATGGTATATTTATTATCTTGGTGTTAAATGTTATGCTTGTTGAAAGAACAAGCATGTTTGAGATCAACAGGTTGGTTCAATTTGTTAGGACATTTGATATGAAGGATCTAGGAGCATTGAAACAAATCTTGGCGCATGGAAATACATATAAAAAATAAAGATGGTAAGCTTGGTTATCACAACATAATTATGTGGTGAAGATACTCAAGAAATTTAGTAGTAATAATGTGAAACCCGTAAAATCCATTTGGATTTTCATTGTAAGTTTTCTTTAGGTTTATGTCCTAACTAACGTAGAAGAAAAGGGTTATATGTCTAGAGTATCATATGTTAGTAAGAAGTTTGACATATGTCATGGAAATGATCAGTGTTTCACATGCTTACCTATGATGATGTTTAGGTACCAACCAATTTCCCATATGGATAGGATTTCTTAACTCCTCTTATTTTGTACATAGTTGAACCAATCCAGCTAAAAATAGAATATGCATGCATGCATGCAGACTAAAGTGATGAGTGTAACTCTTTGATCAGTTTGTGTCAGTGTTTGTGTCGTTTATGATAGATGCTATATATCTATGCATACCTTTAAAGTCAAAGGGAAATAGTGTGTGGGATGAGTGAGAGGATGGTTGTATGCTTATTAAGTTGTTGTAATTCTCCCTTAATGCCAAGTGGATGTTTCCCTTGTGAAGGGTTTTACCAGGTAAATACTGTGTTCAATTGATGTGATTGTTGTTGTGACTTATAATTTTTCCATTAATCTCTATGTGTTTATGCTTCGTCTGCCCAACAATTAATAAGATAGAGGTTAACACAATCCCTCGACACTGTCCACTAGAAATGATAAGTAAGCTTTTCAGATATAAGGACATTTTAGATCCCGAACACTTCTACCAGAAATTTAAGTTTTCTGTTCAACTACTTTTGAATAGAGCTCATTCCTTCAAAACAAAAGCATCCGTAGGAGAATGTCCCTAGAGCTCAATCCTTCAAAACAAAAGCATCCGTAGGAGAATGTCACGGATTCAAATAAGTGCAGTACAGATTCCTTGTTAGCATAAAAAGTGAGATTCCACATAGAGTTTATATTTGGATGCTCCAAATTATGAGGTTCACAATTTTTTCCTAAAGAATCCACCGGTCCCTTCTTAAGGGTGTTTTTCCTGAATTGAAGATTCGGATCGATAGGTACTGATAGATCCATCAATCGCTTGTTAATGGTTCTACACAGATCTAATTTCAATCAAATTAGAAACTACGGTGTGTTCGAGCGCTGTATTTCTTGACTATGTAAAATTTTTAATTTTTTCTCAGGAAATAATGAAATAAACGCACTTTATATTCGATATTGGGGATGAAAAACAAAGTACAATCCAAAGGTGCATTCCGCACATCCACAGCAATAAGCTTCCTAAGTAAGACTGTTAGAGAAACTTACCAAAATAACTTTTGCCCTGTTAAAAAAAAAACATAAAATAGATCTAGAATAATTCGAACCTCTAGTCTGTGAAAAAGAAAACATGAACAGCTTCCATCAAGTTCAGCAAACTATATATCTAGAATAATTCCGAAAAGGGGAATATGGTCAATTCACAATAAAATCATCTAAACGGCCATGAATCATGTATTCAATAGAACCCTGGTGTGAAATCAATTTACCATCTAAATTTTTTCTTAATTATTACAAAATTTATTGAATCCCTTATGTGAAATCAATTTACCATGTAAATTTTATCTTAATTATTAAGAAATTTAAAGGAATAAGATCATAATTCAATCCCTTTGATGAGTTTTTGATGGATTTTTGGATGGTTTTGTCGTATAAGGATTGAATTCAACAGAGATTAAACTGAAATAATCATAATTGAATCCTTTTATTGCGCTTTTGATGGTGTTTTAGATCACTTTGTCGTGCAGTGATTCAATTTAATGGAAGATCACTCAAATCTTCCAAATAACATAAATTCGTCGTAATTTAATTATTGATTATTTTGTTTGTATGTGTAAGTATAATTGTTCTTTGTGTGTGTTTGATAACAGATTTCGCAATTAATTTTTTCTATAAAAGAATTAGAATTAATCATAATTCAATCCTTTTATTGCGCTTTTGATGGTGTTTTAGATGACTTTGTCGTGCAGTGATTCAATTTAATGGAAGATCACTCAAATCTTCCAAATAACATAAATTCGTCGTAGTTTAATTATTGATTATTTTGTTTATATGTGTAAGTATAATTGTTCTTTGTGTGTGTTTGATAACAGATTTCGCAATTATTTTTTTTTTATAAAAGAATTAGAATTATAATGTTGATTCCGAAAGCATATGGTATCATCAGGCACTTATTAATTCTTGCCAAGGAACTATCGTGATGAATTTTCCTTATACTTTTTATTAATTTTCTTCGATATGAAGTTCCTTGTTGTGGTCCGGATCACAGGTGTTTTCCGTGTAATGTTGCAGGTTTAAAGTATCGGGGCTCGTTCGGTCCTTTCAGAATCCTAATATTTCTATCAGAATCCTGGCCGGGATTTCCTTTCTATCTTTTGACAGATCGAAAGCTCGAGTGGACGAACACCTGCCCATCGAAAATGAGAACCAGCATAGCAGCCCTACGACCTGCAGATCCGCCTCGCGAACTTTATATTATATTTTTAATATTTAATATAACAAATAAATATATTTTAAAAAAATCAATTTTTTTCATTTTTAATTGGTTAATATAATTGAAGTTTTATTATAGTTTTTATTTAGTTTAATATTTAAAATTAATTAGTCCATTAGGTATAGGATACTTGGTGAGTGAGTGTGTTGTTAAGATATTCTGTGATATTAAAATCACTAATTTGTAAGGTACAAAAAAATCTAACCATATTAAATGTTGGTGTGGCTTAAGTTACTTAAAAAAAATATATATTTAAAATTCATTAGAAAATTAATATACTAAACTTCATCACTAATATTTGAAATTCATAATATGAATGTGCCAACAATAAAATAGTTATCATCACTAATGTATGAAATCAACAGGGTAACTCCACATGTTCAAAGAAAATATTCTCACATCAATTAAATGACATGCATCCTATTATTTTTTTTATATATAAATGACATGCATCCTATTTTTTTATATATATAAGTAATGTTTTATATAATATTTTTATTTTATAATTATTGTTTATTAAAATTATTTACAATATAAATTTTAAAATTGAATTTAGTTAACCTGTAAAGTGATTAAGTATTACTATTTACAAATAAAATAAAAATATGTGACATTATATTTTGATAGTCTATAAATAAATTGTAGTTAAATAATTTTTAATAAATATAATTTTTAATAAATATAATTTTTAATTAAATTAATAATTTATTTTAAAAGTCATAATGATTTTATTGGTAAAGTCTATGGAAGTATACATACCCTACCCCCTTCTTGATTTGAATTTGTGACCTTTTAAGACGAACACATATTCTTAACCATTAGACCCATTAAAAAGAAAAAATAATTCACTCCTATTAATTAACTCATAAACTTCAATGATGTATTTTTGATTGAGTTGTTTACCATTTCTTTGTTCCCACATATATTTCTTTTATTAGCTCCTAAATGAATAATCTTGTCTTTAACATTATATTAATTTGATTTTAATTTTGTATTTATATATTTAATATAGTGCTTAATATAAGAAATATATATATATATTTAATGTAATAAAATAAATTATTTTTTTAATTTTTTCATTTCCAAAATTTACTTAATAAGAATTAGGTTGCCACACTTATTAAAAGAAATATAATTATGATGTTGATTCTTAAAGCATATGGTATCATCAATCAATCACTCATTAGTCCCTCTAGAAGAAGGTGTAAAGGGATTATAGCTATTCATAATTGTTGACTTCATATTAATTTGTCTTTAGACCACAAATATTTACATAATAATTATTGTTGGAATTAGGGAACTAAAAACATTGATTTTTATATAATAAAAAATACCGTATATGTCATGATTTGATTTGATAATGGATTGGAGGTCTCATTGTCCGCTTTGTTATTCTCAATGTTTTATATGTTTGCATATCCAAAGTTTTTAATCATATATGGTATTTTTGAATCATATATTTTCTTATGCAAAGTTCGAAGGTGGATTAATGCTAAGTTTTGTTAATTATAAATATTTTTGTGTTTGTTGTACTATTGTTATTATTATTATTATTATTATTTATTATTATTATTAAGTACTTAAAGTAAGTAAAGAGGCTCACCACATGCATTCTTTGTTAAATTTTTACAGAGAGAGAGGCCCTTGGACGGTTATGAGAGCCTTAAATGTTTACTTAACAAGCGTGTTACAATACATTTATCTCTGATTTTTGGATTTGGGTGGTTAGACCTGTTCTTGCAGTTTGTAGGGTTGAGATCCTATGCCCTTGTTTGCTTCAACTTTGCAAGGTTGGTTTTCTACATCCTCAATTGGACCTCTTGTTCTGTATCACAAGATGCAACAACTATCATCCCACAAAAATGTGAGAATGGCCTTGGTGGTAGAACTTGAGATTTTATCTCCTTCATACCCTATAAAAAACTATAGAAACATGATATGTACATCAAAGTCTAGCATGGACATGTAGGAGAATGGTGGCATTAGTTTTTAAAAATAAGCAAGTTATATAAATGTAATAGTATTTAAAGAAGTGTTGTAACTTCCTTACCTTGGTTTTTATCGGGGCACATTTTTTAATCAAGTTTACTTCAACTGAAATTTAGGAAATCACTGACTATTGTAATTGCATATTTGATTTCTCGGGTTTGTATAATCTTGGTGTGAAATAATTTTTTCAAGGTGTATGGTCTTGGTGCATCAGAAATTCAGCAATTTTGTATGGTTTATAATCTTAGTGTTTAAAAAATTTAAAAGTTTTTAGGTGTTGTTTTAGAAATTATTTCATGAATTCGGAAATTTTTTCAAGGTGTACAATCTTGGTGTCTTGGAAATCTAGAAAATTTTCGTGGTGTATAAACTTTGTGTTTAAAAATGTAGAAATTTTTTCATGCTGTATAATCTTAGTGTTTCAAAATTTTAAAAGTTTCACGTGTTGTTGTTTCTGAAATTATTTCAAAAATTTTAGAAGTGTTTTAGGTGTTTCAAAAATTTTAGAAGTGTATAAACTTAGTGTTTCCATGTATAATCTTGGTGCCTCAGAAATTTAGAAAATTTTGATAGTGTATATTCTTTTAGACATTTTATCAAAACAAAATGAAAATTCCAAAATTCCCAATTTACATTTAAAAACATTAAAAACAATATTGAATAAAAGTTAAATAATTGTTTATACTATTTTTTAAATGAAAATTGTTATAACATTATATAAATTACTATAAATCTTGATAAAATGTTATAGTATTGGATTGATTTACTTCAATTATTTTATAATATTCTGAAAAAAAATGACCTAACTGCACATCAAATATCAAATATCAATTAAAGTTAAATTAATAAATCCTAAATAAGGTAAACATTTTTCTTAAATAAAAAAATTAAAACTAAAATACAAAAATTTGAGTTCACTTGATATAAAAAAATTTAAAAAAAAAGCGTTTCCAAGCGATTGAATTTGTTCAATTGATAAAAGACAGTGGGTTGTTTTGATTGGAGGTTTTTTATACGATCGTTGTTCATGTTAAGTACGTGTTAGTTGTAAATTTATGAGCGCTCATAAATTTTGGATAAAAACAAAAATTTATTTAAAAAATATTTTTTTTAAATCATATATTTAACATTCCAGCAATAAATATTATATCCCATACCTTTACACTCTATTATTAGAAAAACTCACTAATAATTATGCCGAAGGTATATTTTAGTCTGAGATTTTGTAGAAAACCTATTAACTAGTTCACGGGGTTTCTAAAACCATCTCTTTGAAACTGCCTCATATTTTGTGCCTTATTTGGTCTTGTCATTGTTGTATAGAGTTCTTTTAATGCTGCCACTTTCATTTCTTATCAACCTCCTCCCATTAATGCACAAGAACCCCGATGCCACCACCTCATTCTGGTCACTAGAGTTGGCCTTCACCGCAAGCTTGCAAATAGAGTTACATCCACTCATCTTTGCATCTGCCAGACGCAGGAGGAACCAGATGCCTCCGCAATGAGATCGGGTGTAGAATTTGGTTTTGAGGTGTAGGTTTTGAAGGAATATTTTTTTATCAAGTCATATATTGAACCAGATTCCCATCTCGGCTGAGAAGATCTACTATGCAAGTGTAATGTTCAACAACAGGACTGATGTAGTACTCCCGACACATGCAATCAAAGTATCACAAACCTTCATCCACAAGTCCTCCATGGCTACATGATGAGAGAAGGTCAGTGGAAGTAAATTTTGTTTGGTTTCATTCTCGCCTTTTTCATTTTTTCAAATAACATAAGGGCATACTCAATATAACCATGCATATCACATCTCACATTCATGGAAGTCCACGAGATGGTGTCTCTGTCAGACACGTCTATAAGACCATTCCCCACAAAAATATCAGATTCAAACCTAGGTCGAAAAATGTAATTATGTATTTTCCACACTTAACGCGCATCCTTTATGCAACAACATTTAGCATACATGTCCACAAGATCATTCCCTTATTTTTCAATAAATAACCATGGATTTCCTTACCCTTCTCCACTAATCGCAGCTCTGCACACAGCGGAAGAAGACTCTCAATGGCGATGGACTTTGGTGTAATTCCATCTACAAACATTCAGTGAAAAACCTTCAATGCCTTGCAACCCTCATTATTCTGCACATACCCAGCGTACTTGCCATGATATGCTTCCACAAGCACTATATTTTAATTTGTTATGTTTCTAGCAAGGCGTGTGTGACATAATAGCACTCGGAAAACCCATGAAAGATGACCTCATTCCAACGTATCAGCTTCACAATAGAAGATGTTTTGGAGTGCTTGATGTCGGCTAACATGATTGGAATTGGAGCATCTGGTAGAGTCTACAGGGATGAAATGTCGAGTGGTCAAGTCATAGTTGTGAAGAAGCTACGATGGGTTGAGAAAGAGAGAGGGAAACGAAGGAAAGGGTTATTAGCAGAGGTAGAAGTCCTGGGAAATGTTAGGCACAGGAACATAGTTAAATTGTTGGGTTCTTGTTCCAACAATGAGGAGACTCCTTTTCTCTATGAATACATTCCTGATGGAAGTTTGGCTAACCTCTTGCATGGGAGAAAGGAAGAGAACATGCTCATTGAGTGGATGATGAGATACAATATTGCAGTTGGAGTGGCTCAGGGCTTATGCTATCTTCATCAAGATTGTTTTCCAACCATTGTACTCGGAGATGTTAAGCCTAGCAATATATTGCTTGATTTTGACATGACTGCAAGGGTTAAAGATTTTGGAGTTGCAAAGATTATTTGAACTAGTTCAGATGCCATGTCTATTGTTGTTGGCTCCTATGGGTACATTACTCTAGGTAACGTAGTTTCCAACTTCAGAACTAGGAATTGTCTTGTATTTTAAGGTGGCACCAATTTTCTTCTCAGAAACCATTTTCATTCTAACATGTTAGGTTATAGATTGTTCTTGAATGATACCCCTAAGTCCTTCAATCTGTTTTATGATAACATGATTGTCTCTAATGTGAACAATTTACTTTCACCAATTTAATTGGACAAAAAGTGTGTTTGGATGGTCTAAAGTGCATTTTGCTTTCAGTTTCATGATTGAAGTTTACTGTGGAAACAATCTAGGAATACAAAAGAAGAATCTAATTTTGCATTGGTTTTTGTAAATCTCTAAAACATTAGGATTCATAAGTATTTGTTTAGAATACAAAAGCAAAAGGAAATCAGTTTTAGCTACTCTTTGGATACGAAGAAGGGATTCACGAATATGAAAATTCTTAGATTCAAAAACCTCATGGAAAAGCTCTTATTATTTTCATGTATTATTATGTTTGTTTGTTGTATCACATTCTGAGATTTTGAGTGCTTGATGAGCACAGAGGTTATGTTTTGGTCGAGCCTATCTCAAAATCATAAACTTGTTATATGGTAGCATTCATTGTTTTCTAGAGAGACAATCAAATCTTCACAGATTTTCTCTTGCAATATGTATCTCAATGTTTTATGTTAAACCTAGCACATATGTGTACTATTTCATTATTTGAGGATGGTGGCAATCTACAAAGTT
>JZKD02S0343670.1:7960-19096 GCA_000966675.3 Picea glauca
TTACAACAAGATTGTCCACTTCCTAATATTGGTATGTATAGAATGTCAGTTATGGAAAATACTGAGATTAAAAAGCAAATTCAGGAGTTGTTAGACAAAGGGGTAATTGTGCCGATTTCTTCGCCATGTGGTTCTCCGGTTGTGTTGGTTTCAAAGAAGGATGGAACGTGGCGAATGTGTGTTGATTTCAGGGCTTTGAACAAGATAACAATTAAAAATCGTTATCCTCTTCCACGTATTGATGAATGGATGGTAATGCCTTTTGGACTTTGCAATGCACCTTCTACTTTCATGCGAGTGATGAATGATGTATTGAGACCTTTTCTGGATGATTTTGTTATTGTCTACTTAGATGATATTTTGATTTTCAGTAAATCTCGTGAAGAGCATATTGAACATGTTATCTCTCCAAAAAACTCTCCTAGGCTGTAAGTCAGAGATGCTTGGTAACTTAATATTTTTGGAAATATTTTATTTAATAGTTGAAATGGTTTGTGGATAAAGATGAATATCTACGTACCAGACTATGTATTCAAGATTGTCTAGGAATATAAAATCTTACAAGGCTTTCTAGTAATGTAGTCAGACAAATTTTGATTGAATGTAGGAGGAAAAAGGCTATTGAACCAGATTATACTTCATACCAACAAGTACAATGGATTTAACAACCAAAGAAATAACTTATGATCATAAAATAAATCAATCAACAAATGAGATGACAATCACATGCAGACTGAATGAGCATCAACAAAGAACCTCACTCATAAGATATCAGAGATAAGAAGAGAAGGTCTGACAAACACCACTGAAAGAAGCTTGTAATTTTCGGTATAATAAGAATAAGTCTGTGATTACAGTAACAGCATAATATCACTCAAAATCGAACCCACTATCAAACTGAGTTCCTAGGATTTATAGCCTTTACAAACAGTTTTCAGATCCTAAAAATATGGATCAAATAAACTAAAAATAACAAGTCAAAATCTGTTGCAAAAGAAGTGGGATATTTCCTCAAAATGAGGCCAATCCCAGATTTGTCTCTATTGATTGTTGGTGAAGTGTAGAACAACCTCCCAAGGCTAAGGGATCATTCTCAAATGGAGATCAGGTCGAATTAGCTGAGGTGGCAAGGTATCCTACTTTTCTGTTCAACATAAATTGTCCATAGACCTTTGAAATAACTCCTTTCTCCATCATATATCAAAACTAACTGCTGAACTGGTTCTGATAATTCATTAGACATGCATTGGAAAAGGTTCCGAATCTTTTAATATCAAAAATCCTTGATCTATGCAAAAACTCATTCAATTCTGGACACACAGGATTTCGGTGGTTACTGGGAAATTTTCTGGGTGAGTTATCCACAGCTTTCGGTGGTTAATGAACAGTCACCCTATTCGCCTAAACCACCGAAAGTCAGAATTTCTAGCAAAAATTGCCTTTGGGAAAAATCAATTTTCTCAGCCGTGGAATGTCCGTTTTGCACGTTCAAATAGTCGATTTTCATATACAGATCATAATATTTCCAACGGTGCAATCAGATTTGGATTTGGAGTTATGGAAGCTGGAAAAATTTTCATTACAATATTAGGCATCATTCTTGCGAAAATGACAATGCATTTTTTGTTGTTAACACTTGGATATTGTCAACACTTGTGAAATTGCTATCCCTTCTGAGATTTGTCCTTAAAAGGATTTCGATTCCCCACACAAACCTTTCTTTCCCGGGATTTTGATAACTCATATCGAAGGATTTCTTGGAAATACATTCTTCTTTCCCATATGGTGATCCTCTATTTCGGGTTCTTCGATGCTTGGTCACTCTTTGACGTTGTGCACACCTTGTACCTAGTATACGTTTCCTTTGTTTTCCCTGAAATTCTCTTAGCCACTCTGAGACTCAATCGACGCACCCTTTGCGTTCAAGATGCACACCTTTCATATGAGTGTCATAAGAGAAACAATTGAAACTCATCCAGTTTCATCATGAACTCATACAATCAACCTCTCGAAGAATCATACATGAAAGAAATAAACTAAAGAGAACATACAAAATGTAACAGTCATTCAATCACACATTAAGATGAACACAGTCCAAGGATTTGGGACAATATTGTTTGTTCTATTCATTCATGAAAACAAATTACATAATATTTCTTCTACTCTACTCTGTTCTACTGATATCTCTCTCATCTCTATCTCATATCCTCCTAATATCATAATAATTTTACAATGGAACAACAAACTATCCATGGACCTGCTCCACGAGCTCTTGTCGTCCTGTCTGCAACCTATCCTATCAAAATCTTAGCGGTTACCTACTTTGTCCTATTACAATAAATAACAATTATTTCCAGATAAGATTCAACATTCAATATCTGCAACCCCTTACATTCCTTCATGGCTTTACAAACACGACATATTTAAAAAATGTTGCTTTCAAAAATATCTCAACAACTTGATTTAATTCTAAGTTAATTTCTTATTTGAAACTCTGTCATGTTGAGATGTCATTCCTTTGCCTCCACAATTGCATTTTGACTTTGAAGGCGATGCTCCTGCATCACATCATGAGCCATGAATGAATGGGTAGAATAAAGAATGGGTAATGGTTTCTCTATATGACAATTCGTTGGAATAAATATACACTATATGAGTCATGTGCAATGCATTGCCTGAAATGTGCTTGAATATTATTCTCCCATCTCGAATTTATCTTTCTTCAAGTATGAATTGGGATCATCTTAAGCGATGGAGTAGTATCCAAGTTAGGTTAACTTGAAGTTGTGGTTGGCTTTGTGATTGGTGTGACATTGTTACATGTTGGCACTTTGAATGTGACCACTATGTTTGAGAATTTTCACTGTCACATGGATGGCATGGGCCTTGATTTGGTTGCTTTCTTTAATGCACTGTCCATGTGAATACTTTTATAATAGTTCACATTGATTGTGCTAATGGTGTGAATTCTTTATTTAAAATTCGCGTTGGTCATTGTGTTTGTCCCTCCTATATTTTTTTGATGTTGCTAAGTGATTTTATTTAACACCTGTGCATATGCATTATTGATGTATGGAACTGATGACTTTCTTGGTGATCTCCTATATTACTTGGTGAGCATTTTTTAGGTGATAACACATATTTATAGTAGTTATCTCATCTTTGACCTTGTAACATTGTGATAATTTTCTTTTATGAAATTTAGGGTCAAGTATTTCACTCATCCAAACAAATCCATTCATTATTTTATCTGCTACAATGTACAATTATACTTTATCCATGTTACACAATGGTCTAAAAAAATTAAATCCATATTGCTTTCTTTTATTCTCAATAAAGGAATCTTTATTTAATATTTTAGGAAAGCATTCCAATAAACCAATTATATAAATTTCAAACATTTTCCACCATTTGTTCCATAAATCATCTAAGATAACTCCAAAAAAATATAATGACTCCACAATAGTTGTTAGAACATTTTCACTTTCCATTAATTTTTATGAATGGATAGATCAAGTTTCCCATCCAAATCAAACAAAAATATCCAACCAAATGTTGGATGTGTATAATTCATTATTATTAGGATTTCAAAATTAATTCTATAAAATTGGAGTTCATTTTCACATTTTGAACTTATTGATATTATTTTGATATTTTTGTTTCTTGAGTGAATTCATCCCCAAGTTCACCATCATAGTATGTTTCAGGATTTCGTATTCCAATGGAAAATTTTCCTTTGCATCATAGTCATTGGAGAGTATGTCATATTTCTTCACACAATACTTGTAACACCTCGGTTTTGATCCTTATGAACTAGAATGTATTTGTAATTGTGACTTAGGCTAGTGAGCTGGTAAAGTTGAAAAGTGGCCAAAGTGACTAGGAAATGTAACACACACACACACACACATTAATAAAATGCATCGTTGGCTACATAATGGACAAGGACAGAAGAGATAGGGGGCTATGATTCCACGAGAGAGGGGGATTAAGGGGATAAGTATTTTTATTATATTTTTTTTACCTATTTTGGTTTTAATTGAGAAAAATGGTTACATGAGCTTCTTGGGGGAGGCCATGTGGTTCTTTGTTTCTAGGTAATTATATAAAAAACTCTTTGGGTTGTTTGGGGGTTCACTTGTTCTTCTCCATTCACTCTTACACTCTTCTTACTCTTTCATTTTTAGTTCCTCATCCTTGCTAATTCATGTGATCTTGGGATAGGAATGTAAATGAATGGTTGGAAGAGGAGAGCCATTTCTAGATGGTTGCAATAAATTACTGAATCATTCTAGGACATAATGGATGCTTGTGTGCATGAGATTGATGGAAGTTCAAAAAACACTGTCCACATTTGAGAATCCTTGGAGTTTCCAGCAGGGATATTTCCTAACTAGTACCACTGGAGCCCTGAAAAGAAATGGAAAAACCTGAAGGGATACATGGTAGAGAAATGGGTTCATTTCTTTGGGTTGTGTCATATCAAGGATAAAGAGAGATGGAAATTAGGATTATTGTGTGGTTGGGAAAAATATGAGAGTTTGTTAGCCAACTACTATGTGTTTTAGTTTTGGACTAGGACCCATACTTGTGGATTCATAGCCCTAGATCGGGGGTGACCTGCTATTGATAATTGGAATAGAAATTTCTATGGTTGGGAGGAACTTCCTTGGTCTATAACCAGTTGGTGAATGTTTACATGAAAATATAAGTTATCTTTTCTTTTTATGTATAATGTATATTTCGTTGTGTATTTGATTATCTATGAGATGTATTTTTGTGTGCATACTTTCAATTTATTTGATGTGTACACAACATAGTTAATTTCTTTTATGTTGTAGCATGGATATTGATTAATGCATGCACGTCTTTCATGATTATCTTCGAATTAATTATTATTATAATTTGTTGAAATAGGGGCAGACCCAACGTTCAACTCTAACAGTGCACCAACAAACCCTAACTATTGGCCCTTTCGACGACACTTGTGAAGCAGAGGAAGTCTCATCCGAAGTAGCAATAGTGAGTTGTAGGACACATGTATCTACAACTAGGGGAAATGCAAAGTGATTCCAGAACAAAAACACAATGTAACCTAGAGATTCTTTAACATTCTTACACTTAGCTTCGTGAAGTTAGCTTATACCTTCTATATTTAATATAGAAACAATAATTCAATAAACAATATAACATATAGCAAATAACACAGCATCAATCACAAAGCACAACAAGATTTACGTGGTTCACCCTCTCCCTAGGGATACGTCCATAGAATTGTGTTTCTTGATATATTGGATGAAAACATACAGATCTATATGCACATTGTTGACGATTAAAATTGTCAACGAAGTTATGCCCGCAAAGTGTTTCTAAAGCTTATTATTATAAAAAAATAAATAATACTAGTAGGTGGGACCCACTTGACCTATTGGAGAGAAGATCTATTCATTTTTTGATGCTATGATGATGTGTGACATGACTTACATGGTTGGTGAAGATCTTGTTGTTATTGGTTATGATTTTAGCTTATGAAGTGTTGATTTCTTATGTTACTACAACCTATGTTATTCATTAATGTCATTGTCGTTTGTTCCTATCACACCTACACAACAAACATGTTAGTAAAATTATAGGAAGGGAAGTTTTGAGAGAGGCAAAATACTAGAACAAATGCAAAGGAAGGGGACCTAGTTCTGCAACATCACATGCGAATAATTAGAAAGAAATGAGAAATAATTGCAAGGGGAAGATTTTAAAGCTATCCTAACTATACTACATGCATCAAAGTACTTGATGATTATTGTTAAGCCCTAGCTAGCAAGTAAATGGTTATGAAATTGTGATTAAATTATATGTTTAATATGCATATGGTGTGAAATGTTGGTGGCACACTTGGCAAGGTGATAGTGATAACGATTAAGTAACGGTTAATTGAATTATGTGGCCGATCCACATATGGTATATTTGAATAGATTGAACGTTGGTGGTTCATTTGACAAAGCGGTGAACGTTAAGGGTTATGTGATTTTCTTTGAGCTATATATTAAGAAATTGGATATATGATATGGAAAGTGCATTTGGCAAGTAACCTATGTAGATTCCAACGCAGAGTTAAATTAATGGCATTAAATGGAAGTTGGTTGGCATGTACTAATGAGTAAATGAATTGTGGGTGGAGATGGCGTGCATTTACTGAATTGGTGAATGTTACATGAAAAGATAAGTTATCTTTGTGTTTTATGTATAATGTATATTTCGTTGTGTATTTAATTATCTATGAGATGTATTTTTGTGTGCATACTTTCTAGTTATTTGATGTGTATGCCACATAGTTAATTTATTTTATGTTGTAGCATGGATATTGATTAATGCATGTGCGTATTTCATGCTTATCTTTGAATTAATTATTATCATAATTTGTTGGAACAGGGGCAGACCTAACGTTCAACTCTAACAGTGCACCAACAAACCCTAACTACTGGCCCTTTTGGCGACACCTGTGAAGCAGATGAAGTCTCACCTGAAGTAGCAATAGTGTTGTAGGACACATGTGTCTATAACCAGGGGAAATGCAAAGTGATTCCAAAACAACAACCCAATGTAACCTAGAGATTCTTTAACATTCTTACACTTAGCTTCACGAAGTTATCTTATACCTTCTATATTTAATATGGAAACAACAATTCAATAATAGTATAACATATAGAAAATAACACAACATCAATCACAAAGAACAACAAGATTTACGTGGTTTGCCCTCTGCCTAGGGATATGTCCACATAACTGTGTTTCTTGATATATTAGATGAAAACATACAGATCTATATNCCAAGTTAGGTTAACTTGAAGTTGTGGTTGGCTTTGTGATTGGTGTGACATTGTTACATGTTGGCACTTTGAATGTGACCACTATGTTTGAGAATTTTCACTGTCACATGGATGGCATGGGCCTTGATTTGGTTGCTTTCTTTAATGCACTGTCCATGTGAATACTTTTATAATAGTTCACATTGATTGTGCTAATGGTGTGAATTCTTTATTTAAAATTCGCGTTGGTCATTGTGTTTGTCCCTCCTATATTTTTTTGATGTTGCTAAGTGATTTTATTTAACACCTGTGCATATGCATTATTGATGTATGGAACTGATGACTTTCTTGGTGATCTCCTATATTACTTGGTGAGCATTTTTTAGGTGATAACACATATTTATAGTAGTTATCTCATCTTTGACCTTGTAACATTGTGATAATTTTCTTTTATGAAATTTAGGGTCAAGTATTTCACTCATCCAAACAAATCCATTCATTATTTTATCTGCTACAATGTACAATTATACTTTATCCATGTTACACAATGGTCTAAAAAAATTAAATCCATATTGCTTTCTTTTATTCTCAATAAAGGAATCTTTATTTAATATTTTAGGAAAGCATTCCAATAAACCAATTATATAAATTTCAAACATTTTCCACCATTTGTTCCATAAATCATCTAAGATAACTCCAAAAAAATATAATGACTCCACAATAGTTGTTAGAACATTTTCACTTTCCATTAATTTTTATGAATGGATAGATCAAGTTTCCCATCCAAATCAAACAAAAATATCCAACCAAATGTTGGATGTGTATAATTCATTATTATTAGGATTTCAAAATTAATTCTATAAAATTGGAGTTCATTTTCACATTTTGAACTTATTGATATTATTTTGATATTTTTGTTTCTTGAGTGAATTCATCCCCAAGTTCACCATCATAGTATGTTTCAGGATTTCGTATTCCAATGGAAAATTTTCCTTTGCATCATAGTCATTGGAGAGTATGTCATATTTCTTCACACAATACTTGTAACACCTCGGTTTTGATCCTTATGAACTAGAATGTATTTGTAATTGTGACTTAGGCTAGTGAGCTGGTAAAGTTGAAAAGTGGCCAAAGTGACTAGGAAATGTAACACACACACACACACACATTAATAAAATGCATCGTTGGCTACATAATGGACAAGGACAGAAGAGATAGGGGGCTATGATTCCACGAGAGAGGGGGATTAAGGGGATAAGTATTTTTATTATATTTTTTTTACCTATTTTGGTTTTAATTGAGAAAAATGGTTACATGAGCTTCTTGGGGGAGGCCATGTGGTTCTTTGTTTCTAGGTAATTATATAAAAAACTCTTTGGGTTGTTTGGGGGTTCACTTGTTCTTCTCCATTCACTCTTACACTCTTCTTACTCTTTCATTTTTAGTTCCTCATCCTTGCTAATTCATGTGATCTTGGGATAGGAATGTAAATGAATGGTTGGAAGAGGAGAGCCATTTCTAGATGGTTGCAATAAATTACTGAATCATTCTAGGACATAATGGATGCTTGTGTGCATGAGATTGATGGAAGTTCAAAAAACACTGTCCACATTTGAGAATCCTTGGAGTTTCCAGCAGGGATATTTCCTAACTAGTACCACTGGAGCCCTGAAAAGAAATGGAAAAACCTGAAGGGATACATGGTAGAGAAATGGGTTCATTTCTTTGGGTTGTGTCATATCAAGGATAAAGAGAGATGGAAATTAGGATTATTGTGTGGTTGGGAAAAATATGAGAGTTTGTTAGCCAACTACTATGTGTTTTAATTTTGGACTAGGACCCATACTTGTGGATTCATAGCCCTAGATCGGGGGTGACCTGCTATTGATAATTGGAATAGAAATGTCTATGGTTGGGAGGAACTTCCTTGGTCTGTAACCAGTTGGTGAATGTTTACATGAAAAGATAAGTTATCTTTTCTTTTTATGTATAATGTATATTTCGTTGTGTATTTGATTATCTATGAGATGTATTTTTGTGTGCATACTTTCAAGTTATTTGACGTGTATGCAACATAGTTAATTTCTTTTATGTTGTAGCATGGATATTGATTAATGCATGCATGTCTTTCATGCTTATATTTGAATTAATTATTATCATAATTTGTTGAAATAGGGGCAGACCCAATGTTCAACTCTAACAGTGCACCAACAAACCCTAACTATTGGCCCTTTCGACGACACCTGCGAAGTAGATGAAGTCTCATCCGAAGTAGCAATAGTGAGTTGTAGGACACATTCTTCCAGAACAAAAACACAATGTAACCTAGAGATTCTTTAACATTCTTACACTTAGCTTCGTGAAGTTAGCTTATACCTTCTATATTTAATATGGAAACAATAATTCAATAAACAGTATAACATATAGCAAATAACACAACATCAATCACAAAGCACAACAAGATTTACGTGGTTCACCCTCTCCCTAGGGATACGTCCACAGAATTGTGTTTCTTGATATATTGGATGAAAACATACAGATCTATATACACATTGTTGACGATTAAAATTGTCAACGAAGTTATGCCCGCAAAGTGTTTCTAAATCTTATTATTATAAAAAATTAAATAATACTAGTAGGTGGGACCCACTTGAACTATTGGAGAGAATATCTGTTCATTTTTTGATGTTATGATGATGTGTGAAACGACTTACATGGTTGGTGAAGATCTTGTTGTTATTGGTTATGATTTGAGCTTATGAAGTGTTGATTTCTTATGTTACTACAACCTATGTTATTCATTAATGTCATTGTCGTTTGTTCCTATCACACCTACACAACAAACATGTTAGTAAAATTACAGGAAGGGAAGTTTTGAGAGAGGCAAAATACTAGAACAAATGCAAAGGAAGGGGACCTAGTTCTGCAACATCACATGCAAATAATTAGAAAGAAATGAGAAACAATTGCAAGGGGAAGATTTTAAAGCTATCCTAACTATACTACATGCATCAAAGTACTTGATGATTATTGTTAAGCCCTAGCTAGCAAGTAAATGGTTATGAAATTGTGATTAAATTATATGTTTAATATGCATATGGTGTGAAATGTTGGTGGCACACTTGGCAAGGTGATAGTGATAACGATTAAGTAACGGTTAATTGAATTATGTGGCCGATCCACATATGGTATATTTGAATAGATTGAACGTTGGTGGTTCATTTGACAAAGCGGTGAACGTTAAGGGTTATGTGATTTTCTTTGAGCTATATATTAAGAAATTGGATATATGATATGGAAAGTGCATTTGGCAAGTAACCTATGTAGATTCCAACGCAGAGTTAAATTAATGGCATTAAATGGAAGTTGGTTGGCATGTACTAATGAGTAAATGAATTGTGGGTGGAGATGGCGTGCATTTACTGAATTGGTGAATGTTACATGAAAAGATAAGTTATCTTTGTGTTTTATGTATAATGTATATTTCGTTGTGTATTTAATTATCTATGAGATGTATTTTTGTGTGCATACTTTCTAGTTATTTGATGTGTATGCCACATAGTTAATTTATTTTATGTTGTAGCATGGATATTGATTAATGCATGTGCGTATTTCATGCTTATCTTTGAATTAATTATTATCATAATTTGTTGGAACAGGGGCAGACCTAACGTTCAACTCTAACAGTGCACCAACAAACCCTAACTACTGGCCCTTTTGGCGACACCTGTGAAGCAGATGAAGTCTCACCTGAAGTAGCAATAGTGTTGTAGGACACATGTGTCTATAACCAGGGGAAATGCAAAGTGATTCCAAAACAACAACCCAATGTAACCTAGAGATTCTTTAACATTCTTACACTTAGCTTCACGAAGTTATCTTATACCTTCTATATTTAATATGGAAACAACAATTCAATAATAGTATAACATATAGAAAATAACACAACATCAATCACAAAGAACAACAAGATTTACGTGGTTTGCCCTCTGCCTAGGGATATGTCCACATAACTGTGTTTCTTGATATATTAGATGAAAACATACAGATCTATATTCACATTGTTGATGATTAAATATGTCAACGAAGTTATGCCCGCAAAGTGTTTCTAAAGCCTATTATTATAAAAAAAAAATAATACTAGTAGGTGGGACCCACTTGAACTATTGGAGAGAAGATCTATTCATTTTTTGATGTCATGATGATGTGTGACACGACTTACATGGTTGATGAAGATCTTGTTGTTATTGGTTATGATTTGAGCTTATGAGGTGTTGATTCCTTATGTTACTACAACCTATGTTATTCATTAATGTCATTGTCATTTGTT
>JZKD02S0343681.1:0-19096 GCA_000966675.3 Picea glauca
GTCTTAGGGACGTCATCCTCCTTAATCCATAACTGGTGGTATCCTAATCGTAAGTCTATCTTTGAGAATACCATCGCACCCTTCATTTGATCGAACAAATCATCAATCCTTGGCAACGATATTGATTCTTGATCCTTGCCTTGTTCAATTGATGGTAGTCAATGCAGAGCCTCCACGACCCATCCTTCTTTCGCATGAAAATAATAGGTGCACCCCACAGTGACACACTTGGACGTATTAGTCCCAGGCCCAACAACTCCTTTAGTTGCATTCTCAACTCCTGTAACTTCGGGGTCGACATTTGATAAGGCATTCTCACTATCGGCTCAGTCCCTGGTTTCATATCTATGGTAAAATCCAATTCCCTCTCCAGAGGCATCCCAGGTAATTCCTCTGGAAAGACGTTTGCAAACTCTCTCACCACAATAAGGTGTTCTAGACCTTCTGCTACTCCCTTCTCGTTTAATGCAAGGATCACATAAAGCTTGCATCCCTTGCACATGCTCTTTCGAAGCTGCAAGGAAGAGATGAACCTCAGGGAAACTCCCTGGTTCCGGCCTACAATCACACGTCTCTGTCCCTCATCATCGACAAAGCTTAATCGTTTCATCTTGTAGTTGAGTATCACCTCATGCGATTCCAACCAGTCCATACCGATCATGACGTCATAAGATCCTAAGATCGTGACATACAGATTGGCCCTGGTGACAAACTCTCCTAGGTTAAGGATACAGCCCGTAACCTTTCCTCCAACCTTTTTCTTGGCTCCCGAGGCCATATCTATGAAGATAAACTCATCCTGTTCGACTGCCTTTACCTAAATCTTTTTTAGTGCTACACTAGAAATGAAACTCTCGGTAGCACCCGGATCTATAAAAATACTAAGGGTCTAGTCAGCGATACTACCTGTCATCTCGAGAATAGTTGACTGATGGTCTTCCTGGTGGTTATTCACTGCTACATGAATCTGATGGGCCTTGCCCAAATCTCCCATGGTAGTGATTCCAGCTGATCCAAAATCTCTAGTCCTCTCCACAAGGAAGTCGCGTTGGTAGTGTGGCTCCCCATGCATCCAACACCCCTTCTTCGGCCCAGTAGTACTAGTACCCGAAGTAGAAGATGATGGCCCATCGGCTTGGAATCCTAGTCTGTTCTCTTGAACATGCCTAAACTATTGCAGCTATGGTCAACGTTGTTGCTGATGTTGTGGTCCTCAATAAGGTTTTCGTCACTGAGGCATCAGTCATTGAGATGTAGTGAAGTTGGATCCCCTCTGGAAGCCACGATATCCTGGCGTATGTTTGGCTGGTGTTTGATGCTACTACGCACCAGATGACACCTGCCCTATTGGTCTTGCTGGAGTCCTGGTCTGACTCCCACTAATAATCTCCTCCTCTGCTATGAAGGCCTTTTGAATGACATCATGCAAGGTTTGAGGCATCAAAATCCTAACCTTTGCATGTATGCTACTGTTAAGGCCCAACACGAACCTACTGACCTTAATTTTCTCAGTATTAAGATGCAGAGCATAGCAGAGTAGCTCCATAAAATGGGCCTCGTACTTGGGCATTGTACAACCGCCCTGTCGTAAGGCATTGAAATCATTGAGTTGATGCTCAATGAATTCCTCTGATAGGTACCTCTCTTGGAACCATTCCTCGAACAATTCCCATGACATATCTTCGACGACCATGTTTAGCTACGGTAGGCGCATCTTCCACCATAGAAGAGTGCTCCCCTTTAGTTGAAAGATCTCCATGTGGACCTTCATGTTGGAGGTATAATCGCGAAGTGCAAAGCACATCATTATATTCTCCAACCATGCCTCGGCGGCTGTGCCATCCGGGGCACCAAAGAACTTGGAAAATTTAACCTTCTCGAGTTCACAGTGAATTCTACCAGTACCGACCGGAGCGTGCGGTGGACCCTCAGGGGGTGCCAGTACCCTGGCCTCATCTCTGTCCAAATGGTTGATCAATGCCTCAGAGATCCACTAAAAATTCCTCATCATACCAACCACATCACCCATTGCTATATGCTCCTGCCCGATAACATGTTCATCTCCCTGAGGGTTAGACCCCTCAGGCATGGGTGCTACTGGAGGCGTCGTGCCTCCTCCCCTAGCACCTCGTCATCTACCTTTGTGACATCCTCTAACCATGATTACCTGCATGAATACAAGTCAACTTAATTAGAAACATGATATCAAATCATATCAATGAAAGAGGTAGTGATCCCAGGTCGCAGGTTGAACCCCTCTCTAATACCATATGTAACAACCCCAACATTAAGGCCATGGGTGAATTAATTTTTTTTTTTTTATAAGAATTAAGGGGAAAGAAGGCAACGACGAAAAAAGTTTGACCACACCACAGATGACGAACAGAAGCATGCAACCTAGGAAATTGGAAACTACGAAACCATGCACAGACACAAGGGAAACTGGGCAAAATAGGCATAGAATAACCAGGAGTAATGAATAACTGCCGAGTGCAACAAGAAACACCTACAAGCTAAGGGGAAACTTCCCCCTTCCTGACATAATGACGTTGACGAACAAGAATAGATCCTCAAGGTGCGTGAACCAATGCATGTGCCCAAGTCAACATACGATACTCAACCACGCTCACAAGGTAGGCACCGACTCCGACCAAGAATATCATTCACCACTAACCCATAAGGTGCACCATGATCCCCTCATCGGGGACCATGTCGTCCCTAGATGAGAGGCGCATCAACCACCCTGGCACAAAACAAAAAGGGACAAAGACTCAAGAAAACTCTGGTGCGCTAGGAACCGAATACTGACTAGGAGAGTATTCCTACCCCCACACGAAAGGTCGAGGAGACACAAAATAAATAATACAAGGGGTGATGCCAACCCACACAACATCATCCCCGACCCCACCAATCACCCAGGCTAACTGGTCCATGATTACATTCTAATTTAATATTAAAAATCATGTCAAGTGAGCAACCTCAATCATAGTTGGGTCATCAATGTAGCATCAAATTAATCTTAAGTGCAATCGTAGTTGGAAATACATGTAAGATGTTAACAAATATTACTATAGCATTTAATCAGCATAACTAGTCATACCACTAAATGATCAGAGGCTAGGCATTCAAACCTAAAGGAATAATAAAATCTTTTGATTAAACATATATATCATTTAATCACTATAAATGACCATTCCACTAAATGATCACTACCTGAAATGATGGATCAGATGCTAGGATTTAAAACTCAATAGAATAACACAATGATTTAATTGAAGGATATGGAACACTCAATCACTACCATGATTACGGTATTTCCTTGAAATTATAACACTTAATCCAATATATAACATCGAAAATACAATCAAATATGATCAAATCATTTAATCAAAATGCAATCAATACATAATCATTTAATCAGATGTATTACACAGACGCGTTGCATTAGAGTAGGTCGTTGTGCATTTTAAAGATATAAATTTTCCTGTCATCAAATGCAATTACTGACTACCATTCATTAATATTGCAGACACCATAAATACCCTTCTTCCCACTTAATCAGGAATCCACAAACACAGGCACAATTAAATATTTAGATTTCACTCCAAGAGCATCTAGCTGGCAGTGAATTCGATGCATTTAAAAGAATAAAAATAAAAACAACAGTCATCTAAAAAGGAAATTCTTAAAAGGCAACTCATGGTCATTAACATTAAAATGCAGTCAACATTAATGGCATTTCGAGGTAATGAAATCTGTGCAACAGTGAAGAATTAAAGTCTATGTACAGTGAAATTCGGTGTAATAAATGATCAGTATGTAAAATGGTTGGGGCAACCTGTCAACACAGTCGACTTAAAGGAAACTCATGGTCATTTAACAAGAAGACACAAAGAGCAGTCCACCTACAAATTCGTGGTAAACAATAGTGATACAGTCCCATTTAATTGATAAAACTTTTGTGGTAAACTACAAAAAACAATCACATTTATTTGGTAAACATTTCATGGGAAATCAACAGGAAGACAAAGAGAGAAATCCACCAACAAATTCATGGTAAACAATAGCGATATAGACCCATTTAATTGGTAAAAAAAAAATCATGTTAAACTACAACAAACAACCAATTTTTAATTATCTAAAACCATGGTCATTCCAACAAGTAAATGTATGATTTAGATGGCTAAATTCGTGGGTGATTTCTACAGCCACTCAGTCAACATTTTCATGCAAAAGAAATCAAGGGAGTTAACAGCCACTTAACAAATGATTGGAAGTAAAATCACGGGTATTAATAGCCACTCAACAAACGGTTGGGAGAAAAATCATGGACGGTCAAGTCTAACAATAAAACCTATGTAATAAAATTGTGAGGATATAACTATGGTAACCATGCAGAGGTAAAAATACCTGACCGCCAATCATGGAAAAACTGAGTATTAAAATCGTGAAAATTAAATTCATGGTAACAGTAAGAAAAGAAGACAGTGATAAATGTTTTCAAATTCCTGGGATACCCAACAACAAGATAAAATTAATCCCCTTTGATTCAAGGCATAAAAAAAAAATCACCGCCCAGAAAAAATGCATACAGGGATACAAATTTGTTTTTCATGAATTAAAAGCATGGAGAAAATAAATCACAGGCCAAGCAAGGATTGCAGACAGGAATGACAAAAACTTTTTTTTTTTTCATTTCCAGGATACAAATTATAAAAACGAAGATATTAAAAATGGATCCATGAAGATTTAAAAATGGGGTAAAACGAGATAACAATGAGATATGAACATGCTGAGCCTAAAGAACAACTTCGCCAACAATCAAATTTGCAAGGTTGAATAAACACTTNGTCTTAGGGACGTCATCCTCCTTAATCCATAACTGGTGGTATCCTAATCGTAAGTCTATCTTTGAGAATACCATCGCACCCTTCATTTGATCGAACAAATCATCAATCCTTGGCAACGATATTGATTCTTGATCCTTGCCTTGTTCAATTGATGGTAGTCAATGCAGAGCCTCCACGACCCATCCTTCTTTCGCATGAAAATAATAGGTGCACCCCACAGTGACACACTTGGACGTATTAGTCCCAGGCCCAACAACTCCTTTAGTTGCATTCTCAACTCCTGTAACTTCGGGGTCGACATTTGATAAGGCATTCTCACTATCGGCTCAGTCCCTGGTTTCATATCTATGGTAAAATCCAATTCCCTCTCCAGAGGCATCCCAGGTAATTCCTCTGGAAAGACGTTTGCAAACTCTCTCACCACAAGAAGGTGTTCTAGACCTTCTGCTACTTCCTTCTCGTTTAATGCAAGGATCACATAAAGCTTGCATCCCTTGCACATGCTCTTTTGAAGCTGCAAGGAAGAGATGAACCTCAGGGAAACTCCCTGGTTCCGTCCTACAATCCCACGTCTCTGTCCCTCATCATCGACAAAGCTTAATCGTTTCATCTTGTAGTTGAGTATCACCTCATGCGATTCCAACCAATCCATACCGATCATGACGTCATAAGATCCTAAGATCATGACATACAGATTGGCCCTGGTGACAAACTCTCCTAGGTTAAGGATACAGCCCGTAACCTTTCTTCCAACCTTTTTCTTGGCTCCCGAGGCCATATCTATGAAGATAAACTCATCCTGTTCGAATGCCTTTACCTTAATCTTTTTTAGTGCTACACCAGAAATGAAACTCTCGGTAGCACCTGGATCTATAAAAATACTAAGGGTCTAGTCAACGATACTACCTGTCATCTCGAGAACAGTTGACTGATGCTCTTCCTGGTGGTTATTCACTTCTACATGAATCTGATGGGCCTTGCCCAAATCTCCCATGGTAGTGATTCCAGCTGATCCAGAAGCTCTAGTCCTCTCCATAGGGAAGTTGCGCTGGTAGTGTGGCTCCCCATGCATCCAACACCCCTTCTTCGGCCCAGTAGTACTAGTACCCGAAGTAGAAGATGATGGCCTATCGGCTTGGAATCCTAGTCTGTTCTGTTGAACATGCCTAAACTGTTGCATCTATGGTCAACGTTGTTGCTGATGTTGTGGTCCTCAATAAGGTTTTCGTCGCTGAGGCATCGGTCATTGAGATGTAGTGAAGTTGGATCCCCTCTGCAAGCCACGATATCCTGGCGTATGTTTGGTTGGTGTTTGATGCTACTACGCACCAAATGACACCTACCCTATTGGTCTTGCTGGAGTCCTGGTCTGACTCCCACTAATAAGCTCCTCCTCTGCTATGAAGGCCTTCTGAATGACATCATGCAAGGTTTGAGGCATCAAAATCCTAACCTTTGCATGTATGCTACTGTTAAGGCCCAACACGAACCTGCTGACCTTAATTTTCTCAGTATTAAGATGCAGAGCATAGCAGAGTAGCTCCATAAAATGGGCCTCGTACTTGGGCATTGTACAGCTGCCCTGTCGTAAGGCATTGAAATCATTGAGTTGATGCTCAATGAATTCCTCTGATAGGTACCTCTCTTGGAACCTTTCCTCGAACAATTCCCATGAAATATCTTCGACGACCATGTTTAGCTATGGTAGGAGCATCTTCCACCATAGAAGAGTGCTCCCCTTCAGTTGAAAGATCTCCATGTGGACCTTCATGTTGGAGGTATAATCGCGAAGTGAAAAGCACATCATTATATTCTCCAACCATGCCTCGGCGGCTGTGCCATCCGGGGCACCAAAGAACTTGGAAAATTTAACCTTCTCGAGTTCACAGTGAATTTTACCAGTACCGACCGGAGCGTGCGGTGGACCCTCAGGGGGTGCCAGTACCCTGGCCTCATCTCTGTCCAAATGGTTGATCAATGCCTCAGAGATCCACTAAAAATTCCTCATCATACCAACCACATCACCCATTGCTATATGCTCCTGCCCGATAACATGTTCATCTCCCTGAGGGTTAGACCCCTCAGGCATGGGTGCTACTGGAGGCGTCGTGCCTCCTCCCCTAGCACCTCGTCATCTACCTTTGTGACATCCTCTAACCATGATTACCTGCATGAATACAAGTCAACTTAATTAGAAACATGATATCAAATCATATCAATGAAAGAGGTAGTGATCCCAGGTCGCAGGTTGAACCCCTCTCTAATACCATATGTAACAACCCCAACATTAAGGCCATGGGTGAATTAATTTTTTTTTTTTTATAAGAATTAAGGGGAAAGAAGGCAACGACGAAAAAAGTTTGACCACACCACAGATGACGAACAGAAGCATGCAACCTAGGAAATTGGAAACTACGAAACCATGCACAGACACAAGGGAAACTGGGCAAAATAGGCATAGAATAACCAGGAGTAATGAATAACTGCCGAGTGCAACAAGAAACACCTACAAGCTAAGGGGAAACTTCCCCCTTCCTGACATAATGACGTTGACGAACAAGAATAGATCCTCAAGGTGCGTGAACCAATGCATGTGCCCAAGTCAACATACGATACTCAACCACGCTCACAAGGTAGGCACCGACTCCGACCAAGAATATCATTCACCACTAACCCATAAGGTGCACCATGATCCCCTCATCGGGGACCATGTCGTCCCTAGATGAGAGGCGCATCAACCACCCTGGCACAAAACAAAAAGGGACAAAGACTCAAGAAAACTCTGGTGCGCTAGGAACCGAATACTGACTAGGAGAGTATTCCTACCCCCACACGAAAGGTCGAGGAGACACAAAATAAATAATACAAGGGGTGATGCCAACCCACACAACATCATCCCCGACCCCACCAATCACCCAGGCTAACTGGTCCATGATTACATTCTAATTTAATATTAAAAATCATGTCAAGTGAGCAACCTCAATCATAGTTGGGTCATCAATGTAGCATCAAATTAATCTTAAGTGCAATCGTAGTTGGAAATACATGTAAGATGTTAACAAATATTACTATAGCATTTAATCAGCATAACTAGTCATACCACTAAATGATCAGAGGCTAGGCATTCAAACCTAAAGGAATAATAAAATCTTTTGATTAAACATATATATCATTTAATCACTATAAATGACCATTCCACTAAATGATCACTACCTGAAATGATGGATCAGATGCTAGGATTTAAAACTCAATAGAATAACACAATGATTTAATTGAAGGATATGGAACACTCAATCACTACCATGATTACGGTATTTCCTTGAAATTATAACACTTAATCCAATATATAACATCGAAAATACAATCAAATATGATCAAATCATTTAATCAAAATGCAATCAATACATAATCATTTAATCAGATGTATTACACAGACGCGTTGCATTAGAGTAGGTCGTTGTGCATTTTAAAGATATAAATTTTCCTGTCATCAAATGCAATTACTGACTACCATTCATTAATATTGCAGACACCATAAATACCCTTCTTCCCACTTAATCAGGAATCCACAAACACAGGCACAATTAAATATTTAGATTTCACTCCAAGAGCATCTAGCTGGCAGTGAATTCGATGCATTTAAAAGAATAAAAATAAAAACAACAGTCATCTAAAAAGGAAATTCTTAAAAGGCAACTCATGGTCATTAACATTAAAATGCAGTCAACATTAATGGCATTTCGAGGTAATGAAATCTGTGCAACAGTGAAGAATTAAAGTCTATGTACAGTGAAATTCGGTGTAATAAATGATCAGTATGTAAAATGGTTGGGGCAACCTGTCAACACAGTCGACTTAAAGGAAACTCATGGTCATTTAACAAGAAGACACAAAGAGCAGTCCACCTACAAATTCGTGGTAAACAATAGTGATACAGTCCCATTTAATTGATAAAACTTTTGTGGTAAACTACAAAAAACAATCACATTTATTTGGTAAACATTTCATGGGAAATCAACAGGAAGACAAAGAGAGAAATCCACCAACAAATTCATGGTAAACAATAGCGATATAGACCCATTTAATTGGTAAAAAAAAAATCATGTTAAACTACAACAAACAACCAATTTTTAATTATCTAAAACCATGGTCATTCCAACAAGTAAATGTATGATTTAGATGGCTAAATTCGTGGGTGATTTCTACAGCCACTCAGTCAACATTTTCATGCAAAAGAAATCAAGGGAGTTAACAGCCACTTAACAAATGATTGGAAGTAAAATCACGGGTATTAATAGCCACTCAACAAACGGTTGGGAGAAAAATCATGGACGGTCAAGTCTAACAATAAAACCTATGTAATAAAATTGTGAGGATATAACTATGGTAACCATGCAGAGGTAAAAATACCTGACCGCCAATCATGGAAAAACTGAGTATTAAAATCGTGAAAATTAAATTCATGGTAACAGTAAGAAAAGAAGACAGTGATAAATGTTTTCAAATTCCTGGGATACCCAACAACAAGATAAAATTAATCCCCTTTGATTCAAGGCATAAAAAAAAAATCACCGCCCAGAAAAAATGCATACAGGGATACAAATTTGTTTTTCATGAATTAAAAGCATGGAGAAAATAAATCACAGGCCAAGCAAGGATTGCAGACAGGAATGACAAAAACTTTTTTTTTTTTCATTTCCAGGATACAAATTATAAAAACGAAGATATTAAAAATGGATCCATGAAGATTTAAAAATGGGGTAAAACGAGATAACAATGAGATATGAACATGCTGAGCCTAAAGAACAACTTCGCCAACAATCAAATTTGCAAGGTTGAATAAACACTTTAGGGTGCAAGGCGAACCTTTAGCCAAGGACAAACATCAAAGGTAGACGACTGGAAACTGCATCTTTCACTCATCATCCTTGCACAGAAAAGAAGGTCATTGAGATCCATAGGTCTATTAACACCGAATCAACGACCATAGATCAGGCTCCTGGCCAACTTCTCAGGTGAGGACTGATGAGCTAGGGATGTGTTAGTCTTTAAAGTTGCACTCGACTGCTAAGGGCAAGCTAGGGCATCATTGATTTATTGCAAAATAATTTTGAGGGTTTTATGATTGGGTTTTTTGAGTAAGGTGGTTTGAAACTGGTTTCAAGGTAACAACACAATATGAAAAACAAGATTAAAACATAAAATATCCCATTGACTGTAGCACACCCATTTCGGAACTCTGGTTTTACTCGCGCTCTGATACCCATTTGTACACACCATTTGTACAAATATCATACAGATATCATATATCCCATGCATTTAAACAAATAAACACATTTAACTCAGAGTAAAACATATCATTACTGCTNAATCCACAGCATTCCATATTAATTCGTATACACAACGGAAAACATGATAACATTTACAGTAGAGACATGATAAAATGTGATAAAACATAGTTAGACACTTATCTTGTAACAATGGCGGGATCCACCAACCAAATGCAGGCCTTCCACAAACCTCCCAGCCTTAGACCTCACTGCTCATCAACTCAGCAGTGGGTCACCCCCGAGCTGGGACTAAGCTCCACCCCAAGGCAAGGAATCTAGGCTCAGGCTAAGGTTACAGGGAAAACAGTCACACACAACCACAAGGAAGGGATTCTCTCCAAGGAATCTCCCACGCTCACTACCCATAGATCCTCATTCCCCACATGCCTGTTCCACCCAGGAGAATGCACCTTCTCTGTCACCTGGACAGTCCTTCGGCTGCCAATCTCCCTTACCTTCGGTTACAGGAACAGATCGGACCAGAAGTCTCTGGGCTCTATGGAAGCTTCCGGGTTCCTTCCAGGAGTTCTCTCCTTCCCCTGCACACTCTCTCACTTGGAGGGAGTTTCTCACAGGCCAACAAGCCTCATGCAGTCCAGTACTGCATAGTCTCAACAATCCAACGGGAAAACATACACAGGATTTCCAAAAACTAGTTCGACAATCACAAGATGGCTTCACAGTCATGACTTCGGAACAGGGAATGCTCGCATAGGCTTTCTCAACTTTCTCGAACAAGAAAAGACTCTTCCCCCAATTCAACACAGGCTTCTCGTAGGCTGGGGTTACACGCACGAGATTTCTCAGAATCAGACATAGACATTCGAGTCACAGGGTCTCCTGAAGGTTCTCTACAGGATTCGGGTTAGTCATACTTCTCAGAGCTCAGTACGCATTTAGACAATCCGATGGAATGGGAATCCCCTTCTCACGGCTCACCCTAGTCGTTTTATTTGCATGCACCAGGGTTAACACTTGTCACCCATGGAGCTGCATGCATTCCACCAGCACGCGTTCCTCCCACCACTTGGGAAATCACGTGTCCTTCCAAAAGGACTTAGGATAAAAACATATGATGCACATATCTTTTGGAATAATATTAAAATATTTTTCTCAGGCTTAAGCCCCCCTAGGCTTAGCCCCTAGGCTCAACACTTAGCCCCTTTCCCACCTTCCAGCCCCTCATTCCTTGCCCACTCTATGGATGCTCAGTCCCCCTTCACTCATTCATCATGGTTGGTCTGCACCTGGCGGTGTTTATATTTTATTAAATTTTCTGCATACATACAAGTACAACAGCAGGCTCCTAGCCTTCAACACTTAGGCTCCCTGGCCTAACAACACATAAGTCTCTAGATTATAAGAACTTTGCTCACTGGCCTATAAAACATAATCACAATTCCTTTCAGAACTTGGTTTACAGTGGGGCTTGGCCTTGGGGATACTACAATTCCCCTCCCCTTATTTTTGCATTGTCCTCAGTGCAACTTACACTGTCTCTGCAAGCTTTTCAAAATTTTCAAAAAGATTCGGGTACTCTACCCGCATAACCTCTTCATTCTCCCATGTCACATCCTCAGGACCATACCAGGTCCACTGGACCTTTACAGGCTCTATAGCTCGATTCCGGAGATGTTTGCTTTTCTTGTCCAATATGCGCATAGGATGCACTTGTAGGACACCATCTGGTTCCACCTGAATCACATTCTAATCGATAATATGATTAGAATTAGGTACATATTTCTTAAGCAGTGAAACATGAAACACATTATGTATAGTCATATATGCAGGTAGTGCAAGCATGTATGCAACTGGCCCAATCCTTTCCAGGATCTCAAATGGCCCACAAAATCTTGCTGCCAACTTGGTGCAACTTCCCAGCCTTAGGGAACTCCTGTTAGTTTTCACTTTCAAGAAAACATGATCACCCACTTTGAATTCTCTATGGGTTCTGTTACTATCAGCGTAACTTTTCTGCCTGACCTGGGTAACTTTTAAATTATGTTTAATTCTTATCATTTGGTCTTCCATCTCTTTGAGCAGTTCAAGCCCAACTACTACTCTGTCAGCTGGATTATCCCAGCTCACTGGAGTGTTGCACTTTCNTACCAGTACCGACCGGAGCGTGCGGTGGACCCTCAGGGGGTGCCAGTACCCTGGCCTCATCTCTGTCCAAATGGTTGATCAATGCCTCAGAGATCCACTAAAAATTCCTCATCATACCAACCACATCACCCATTGCTATATGCTCCTGCCCGATAACATGTTCATCTCCCTGAGGGTTAGACCCCTCAGGCATGGGTGCTACTGGAGGCGTCGTGCCTCCTCCCCTAGCACCTCGTCATCTACCTTTGTGACATCCTCTAACCATGATTACCTGCATGAATACAAGTCAACTTAATTAGAAACATGATATCAAATCATATCAATGAAAGAGGTAGTGATCCCAGGTCGCAGGTTGAACCCCTCTCTAATACCATATGTAACAACCCCAACATTAAGGCCATGGGTGAATTAATTTTTTTTTTTTTATAAGAATTAAGGGGAAAGAAGGCAACGACGAAAAAAGTTTGACCACACCACAGATGACGAACAGAAGCATGCAACCTAGGAAATTGGAAACTACGAAACCATGCACAGACACAAGGGAAACTGGGCAAAATAGGCATAGAATAACCAGGAGTAATGAATAACTGCCGAGTGCAACAAGAAACACCTACAAGCTAAGGGGAAACTTCCCCCTTCCTGACATAATGACGTTGACGAACAAGAATAGATCCTCAAGGTGCGTGAACCAATGCATGTGCCCAAGTCAACATACGATACTCAACCACGCTCACAAGGTAGGCACCGACTCCGACCAAGAATATCATTCACCACTAACCCATAAGGTGCACCATGATCCCCTCATCGGGGACCATGTCGTCCCTAGATGAGAGGCGCATCAACCACCCTGGCACAAAACAAAAAGGGACAAAGACTCAAGAAAACTCTGGTGCGCTAGGAACCGAATACTGACTAGGAGAGTATTCCTACCCCCACACGAAAGGTCGAGGAGACACAAAATAAATAATACAAGGGGTGATGCCAACCCACACAACATCATCCCCGACCCCACCAATCACCCAGGCTAACTGGTCCATGATTACATTCTAATTTAATATTAAAAATCATGTCAAGTGAGCAACCTCAATCATAGTTGGGTCATCAATGTAGCATCAAATTAATCTTAAGTGCAATCGTAGTTGGAAATACATGTAAGATGTTAACAAATATTACTATAGCATTTAATCAGCATAACTAGTCATACCACTAAATGATCAGAGGCTAGGCATTCAAACCTAAAGGAATAATAAAATCTTTTGATTAAACATATATATCATTTAATCACTATAAATGACCATTCCACTAAATGATCACTACCTGAAATGATGGATCAGATGCTAGGATTTAAAACTCAATAGAATAACACAATGATTTAATTGAAGGATATGGAACACTCAATCACTACCATGATTACGGTATTTCCTTGAAATTATAACACTTAATCCAATATATAACATCGAAAATACAATCAAATATGATCAAATCATTTAATCAAAATGCAATCAATACATAATCATTTAATCAGATGTATTACACAGACGCGTTGCATTAGAGTAGGTCGTTGTGCATTTTAAAGATATAAATTTTCCTGTCATCAAATGCAATTACTGACTACCATTCATTAATATTGCAGACACCATAAATACCCTTCTTCCCACTTAATCAGGAATCCACAAACACAGGCACAATTAAATATTTAGATTTCACTCCAAGAGCATCTAGCTGGCAGTGAATTCGATGCATTTAAAAGAATAAAAATAAAAACAACAGTCATCTAAAAAGGAAATTCTTAAAAGGCAACTCATGGTCATTAACATTAAAATGCAGTCAACATTAATGGCATTTCGAGGTAATGAAATCTGTGCAACAGTGAAGAATTAAAGTCTATGTACAGTGAAATTCGGTGTAATAAATGATCAGTATGTAAAATGGTTGGGGCAACCTGTCAACACAGTCGACTTAAAGGAAACTCATGGTCATTTAACAAGAAGACACAAAGAGCAGTCCACCTACAAATTCGTGGTAAACAATAGTGATACAGTCCCATTTAATTGATAAAACTTTTGTGGTAAACTACAAAAAACAATCACATTTATTTGGTAAACATTTCATGGGAAATCAACAGGAAGACAAAGAGAGAAATCCACCAACAAATTCATGGTAAACAATAGCGATATAGACCCATTTAATTGGTAAAAAAAAAATCATGTTAAACTACAACAAACAACCAATTTTTAATTATCTAAAACCATGGTCATTCCAACAAGTAAATGTATGATTTAGATGGCTAAATTCGTGGGTGATTTCTACAGCCACTCAGTCAACATTTTCATGCAAAAGAAATCAAGGGAGTTAACAGCCACTTAACAAATGATTGGAAGTAAAATCACGGGTATTAATAGCCACTCAACAAACGGTTGGGAGAAAAATCATGGACGGTCAAGTCTAACAATAAAACCTATGTAATAAAATTGTGAGGATATAACTATGGTAACCATGCAGAGGTAAAAATACCTGACCGCCAATCATGGAAAAACTGAGTATTAAAATCGTGAAAATTAAATTCATGGTAACAGTAAGAAAAGAAGACAGTGATAAATGTTTTCAAATTCCTGGGATACCCAACAACAAGATAAAATTAATCCCCTTTGATTCAAGGCATAAAAAAAAAATCACCGCCCAGAAAAAATGCATACAGGGATACAAATTTGTTTTTCATGAATTAAAAGCATGGAGAAAATAAATCACAGGCCAAGCAAGGATTGCAGACAGGAATGACAAAAACTTTTTTTTTTTTCATTTCCAGGATACAAATTATAAAAACGAAGATATTAAAAATGGATCCATGAAGATTTAAAAATGGGGTAAAACGAGATAACAATGAGATATGAACATGCTGAGCCTAAAGAACAACTTCGCCAACAATCAAATTTGCAAGGTTGAATAAACACTTCAGGGTGCAAGGCGAACCTTTAGCCAAGGAAAAACATCAGAGGTAGACGACTGGAAAGTGCATCTTTCACTCATCATCCTTGCACAGAAAAGCAGGTCATTGAGATCCATAGGTCTATTAACACCGAATCAACGACCATAGATCAGGCTCCTGGCCAACTTCTCGGGTGAGGACTGATGAGCTAGGGATGTGTTAGTCTTTAAAGTTGCACTCGACTGCTAAGGGAAAGCTAGGGCATCATTGATTTATTGCAAAAGAATTTTGAGGGTTTTATGATTGGGTTTTTTGAGTAAGGTGATTTGAAACTGGTTTCAAGGTAACAACACAATATGAAAAACAAGATTAAAACATAAAATATCCCATTGACTGTAGCACACCCATTTCGGAACTCTGGTTTTACACGTGCTCTGATACCCATTTGTACACACCATTTGTACAAATATCATACAGATATCATATATCCCATGCATTTAAACAAATAAACACATTTAACTCAGAGTAAAACATATCATTACTGCTATAATTAAACAATCCACAGCATTCCATATTAATTCGTATACACAACGGAAAACATGATAACATTTACAGTAGAGACATGATAAAATGTGATAAAACATAGTTAGACACTTATCTTGTAACAATGGTGGGATCCACCAACCAAATGCAGGCCTTCCACAAACCTCCCATCCTTAGACCTCACTGCTCATCAACTCAGCAGTGGGTCACCCCCGAGCTGGGACTAAGCTCCACCCCAAGGCAAGGAATCTAGGCTCAGGCTGAGGTTACAGGGAAAACAGTCACACACAACCACAAGGAAGGGATTCTCCCCAAGGAATCTCCCATGCTCACTACCCACAAATCCTCATTCCCCACATGCCTGTTCCACCCAGGAGAATGCACCTTCTCTGTCACCTGGACAGTCCTTCGGCTGCCAATCTCCCTTACCTTCGGTTACAGGAACAGATCGGACCAGAAGTCTCCGGGCTCTATGGCAGCTTCCGGGTCCCTTCCAGGGGTTCTCTCCTTCCCCTGCACACTCTCTCACTTGGAGGGAGTTTCTCACAGGCCAACAAGCCTCATCCAGTCCAGTACTGCATAGTCTCAACAATCCAACGGGAAAACATACACAGGCTTTCCAAAAACTAGTTCGACAATCACAAGATGGCTTCACAGTCATGACTTCGGAATAGGGAATGCTCGCATAGGCTTGCTCAACTTTCTCGAACAAGAAAAGACTCTTCCCCCAATTCAACACAGGCTTCTCGTAGGCTGGGGTTACACGCACGAGATTTCTCAGAATCAGACACAGACATTCGAGTCACAGGGTCTCCCGAAGGTTCTCTACAGGATTCGGGTTAGTCATACTGCTCAGAGCTCCGTACGCATTTAGACAATCCGATGGAATGGGAATCCCCTTCTCACAGCTTACCCTAGTCATTTTATTTGCATGCACCAGGGTTGACACTTGTCACCCATGGAACTGCATGCATTCCACCAGCACGCGTTCCTCCCACCACTTGGGAAATCACGTGTCCTTCCAAAAGGACTTAGGATAAAAACATATGATGCACATATCTTTTGGAATAATATTAAAATATTATTCTCAGGCTTAAGCCCCCCTAGGCTTATCCCCTAGGCTCAACACTTAGCCCCTTTCCCACCTTCCAGCCCCTCATTCCTTGCCCACTCTATGGATGCTCAGTCCCCCTTCACTCATTCATCATGGTTGGTCTGCACCTGGCGGTGTTTATATTTTATTAAATTTTATGCATACATACAAGTACAACAGCAGGCTCCTAGCCTTCAACACTTAGGCTCCCTGGCCTAACAACAAATAAGTCTCTAGATTATAATAACTTTGCTCACTGGCCTATAAAACATAATCACAATTCCTTTCAGAACTTGGTTTACAGTGGGGCTTGGCCTTGGGGACACTACAATTCCCCTCCCCTTATTTTTGCATTGTCCTGAGTGCAACTTACACTGTCTCTGCAAGATTTTCAAAATTTTCAAAAAGATTCGGGTACTCTGCCCGCATAACCTCTTCATGCTCCCATGTCACATCCTCGGGACCATACCAGGTCCACTGGACCTTTACAGGCTCTATAGCTTGATTCAGGAGATGTTTTCTTTTCTTGTCCAATATGCGCATAGGATGCACTTGTAGGACACCATCTGGTTCCACCTGAATCACATTCTAATCGATAATATGATTAGAATCAGGTACATATTTCTTAAGCAGTGAAACATGAAACACATTATGTACAGTCATATATGCAGTTAGTGCAAGCATGTATGCAACTGGCCCAATCCTTTCCAGGATCTCAAATGGCCCACAAAATCTTGCTGCCAACTTGGTGTAACTTCCCATCCTTAGGGAACTCCTGTTAGTTTTCACTTTCAGGAAAACATGATCACCCACTTTGAATTCTCTATGGGTTCTGTTACTATCAGCGTAACTTTTCTTCCTGACCTGGGCAACTTTTAAATTATGTTTAATTCTTATCAGTTGGTCTTCCATCTCTTTGAGCAGTTCAAGCCCAACTACTACTCTGTCAGCTAGATTATCCCAGCTCACTGGAGTGTTGCACTTTCTTCCATAAAGCGCTTCGAATGGGCTCATCTTCAATGATGNTGCAACAACCCTGCTGGGTGCCTATGCTCCACCTTAACCTTCTAGCACTCCATACATCTGGCGATGTATTCAGCGATTTCTTTCTTCAAAGCCAGCCAAAAATAATGGCTTTTGATTGCTGCCATAGTCTTCTGATATCTAGGATGTCCATCATAAGCCACGTTATGCATCTCCTTTAGAATTGCTAGCTTCAATTCTTGGACATTGGGTACATACACTCTATTTTTATACAAAAGTAAACCATTAGTTCCCAAGGTGTAACTTTCCTTGGTCTGTGGTCTCTCACGCTGTTGTAGCTTTGCTACAAGATTTTTGTACTGTAAATCAGCATTTGCAGCTTCCAAAATTCTATCTTTCATCTCAGTCTAGTACATGCTAATGGCTGTAGCATGTAATTCGTGCACTTTTCTGCTGAGTGCATCAACCACCTTATTTTCTTTCCCTTTGATATGATTGATATCAAAGTCATATTCGCACAGAAACTCCAGCCATATGATTTGTCTAGCATTTAAGGTCAACTGATCAAATAAATACTTCAGACCGTTTGGTCTATTGTCAACTGGAATCTCTTGCCCATGAGGTAATGTCTCCATTTCCTTAAGGCGTGGATGATTCCTGCCATCTCTAAATCGTGAGTGGCATAATTCTTCTCATGTTCCTTTAACTTTCGGGATTCATAACAAACTACAAATCCCTCTTGGCTGAGAACTCCTCCTAGCCCCTCCTTACATGCATCCATGCATACTACGTAATCCTTGTTTGGATATGCAATCTTTATGATTGGAGCACTAGTTAGCAGCTGCTTCAATTGCTGGAAGCTGCTCTCACATTCTTCAGTCCACTGGAACTTCTTCTCCTTCCTTTGCAAGGAAGTGATAGAATGATCTATCTTTGAGAATCCAACTATAAACTTCCTATAGTAACCTGCCAGGCCCATAAAAGATCTAACTTCTTCCACACTCCTCAGTGCTGGCCATTCTCAAATGGCCTGTACCTTTTCAGGATCCACAACAACCCCTTCTTCATATATAATATGTCCCAAGTAATGGATCTACCTTTGGTAAAATGAGCACTTGCTCAGTTTTGCGTACAACTCGTGTTCTCTCAACACCTGCAGCACCATTCTCAGGTGTTGTTCATGTTCTTCCTCTGTCTTGGAATACACCAAGATGTCGTCCAAGAAGACTATGACAAACTTGTCCAAATAATTTATGGACACATC
>JZKD02S0343725.1:0-10248 GCA_000966675.3 Picea glauca
GGACAAATGGATTCGGCAATTGGGCAGAGTTTCTTTGCTATCTTTCTCCTTCTCCAAATAGTACCCCTACCCCTTCTTTTATAGGCTAGAAGGAGCTAGGGTTTTGGACGAACTCCCGGCCATGCATGGCCGGGAGTTTTAGTTAACTGACCCATAGGTTTTTGTCCCATCGACAACTTTCCTTTTTTTGTGCTTTTTTAGGTAAACGCGGGTTGTAGTAGGCCAGCCAGCATTCCAACGCGTGTAGTAGTAGGCCTGCCAGCGTTCCAATGCGTGCAGTAGTAGTTTAGGGCGCATTTTACTTGATTTAAGAGGATTTTCAAGAGTTTATTCAGCATGGCTTTGGCAAGGAAGGGATATGAGTTGGCCTGATGCCAGGTAAGCTTGTGTGGTGCAATTTAGGGTTATAACAATTAGCTCCCTCCTAATCCTTGCTTCATGCATGAATTCATGCACTTCTTTTGGAATTATGTAATCAGCTCCCTCCATCTAAGAGAGACCACGCTTTCGTCTGCATCCTTATTGCCTTCTGCAAAGTGTCACAAGTCTTTTTCTAATTTCCTCTTGATTGTTGACTTCTTTCTGTTTTGACTTCTTCTAGGTCTCTTCAAGTTTGATTTTGATTTTGGATTATCTAGAAGTTGTTAATTATATAATAGTTTCCACAGGAATTGTTACCAAGGATTGTCAATGTACTTCATCTTCATGTGTATTGCTTGACATGTAGTCATCGTGATAGCAATCCTTCTCTTGTTATTCCTCCATAGGTATTTGCTTCACTTGAACATCTTATATTCTAGTATATAGATATGCAAGATATATATAGAAACTATGTAAACATGGTATGTACAATAACTATGAAGAATATTGTTACCTTGACTTAGAATAAGAAGTATGTTTTATCCTGCTTGGCCTTCTTTGAAGGTTCCCTTTCTTCGGAAATTGTTGCTTCGTCTGTTTCCTTTCTTTTTCTTAACTCAGGACAATGATTCCTGTAGTGACCATATTTTCGACAGTTGAATCATTGTATCTTTGACATATCCTTTTCTTGATTTGGTTTCTTCCTTGAACCAAACATCTTCTTATTTTTGAAATTCTTGAACCTTGTTGTGAAATCTTGATCATCGTATTTCTTTTGGGGTTTCTCTTTTGCATTAATCCTTGATTCTTCTTGTGCATAGCAAGTCCAGAGTTCTTCAAATGTGGGGTAATCCTTTCTTGTGTTCATGTTTGTGGCAAATGCATCCCATGTCTTGGGAAGAACTAAGTACTATATTAACCAGGTCCTTCTCTGAAATGATTTCTTCAATAGCTCGTAGTTGATCTCTTAACTGAGAGATTCTCACAAGGTATGATGTTATGATGTCATCATCATTCATTTTCATGTCACATAGCTCATTCTTCAGACTCATTACTTGTCCAATGTTTCTGACTGAGAAGAGGTTAGTTAGGGCATCGTACATCTTCTTAGATGAGTCAAGATGAGAGATGTAGGGTATCAAGTGGTCTTTTACAGAGTCCACTATGATACTCATGGCATTGTTGTCATTGTCTTTGAACTTCTCCATAACTGCAACGTTATGAGGTTCCTTCTCTTTTCCTTCTTCAAATTGTGGTTCCACGATCTTTCCTTTCACGATATCCAACACTTTATACTTGGCAAGGATGAGGTCAATCCTTTTATTCCATGCTCTGGAGTTAGAAGCCCCTTCTAACTTGTTTTCTGACTTCATAGAGTAAGTCACAACTGCTTTGACTTTGTCAACCTTTGACTTTGACTTGGTCAACCTTTGATTTTAACCAAAAACTCAAACTTGGTGTCTTGGCTTGCTAAGAGTACCAGGAGGTGCGTTGGGTTAGGGCACACTAGGTTATACAGAAATTAGGTCGATCTCTTCACTTAAGGTGCCTCAACAAGAGGGTTAGGGTTTCGTTGTTGCAGCAAAAACTAACTGCAACTGCAATTGTAACTGAGTAAATCCTCTCAATCTATCTTCCAATGGTTAGACTGTCCGAAGATAGTGTGGGCCCATAACCTGTTAGAATAATAGATGTGCTTGTTTAACCATAGACAATATAGCAATATTGTCACCCAACCATAGGTCGAAGCCACCCCCGAGCACCTTAACCTTGACAAAAAATAATTCCAGAAGAAAAATATAGGCCTAATAGCCAATCAAGATAGTGTGTCAGTCTCCATAGTTAGCATACCAAGAAGAAATTCAAAACCATAACCAATAGAAAGTCCAAGCCTAAACTGAGAATACAGGTTGCAGTAGTTGTAGCTGCAGCTACTCTCCATACTTCCGCACTTACTCAGTTTATGCAGTGCGCACTCTTACATTTCTACAGTTGCGAGTTGTGTCCTCAAAATGAGCTCTAGCGTCCTTTATTTATATTGTTTCTCCTTAGTTGTCTGCGTCGACTTCTCAATCTGGATGCTAAACACTCAATATTAAATATTTCCTTTAGTCGACTTGTCTTCTAGGGTTATGTCCAATGCTTTAGGGTTTCTTCCCGGAATATTCTATTCTTGCCAGGGTTACACGTGGAGGTTAATACCTCCCGCAACTACCATAATATCAACACCTTGTACATAGAGCATTGTTGATTTTTTATTAAGATAGACTCAAGCATGAGGTTTATTCCATTTTTTTCATTTTACTTGAACCATAGATAGTTGCAGTTACACCATAAAAAATTTGTTGTAGTAACCAATATCACAAGAAGAAATATCATGCACAAGTACACAAGAAGTATCCTGGGAAACCCTTATCAACAAGGGAAGAAAACCCAACCAATCCTTCGCTATATTCTTTAAGAGAAAAACCTCCCACACCATAAACCTAGCACAGAAAAGGATGCTCACAAAACTTAGAAGGCTAGCGCCCAAGAGAGGTGTGCACTTCAACCCTAGAACTTGTACTTGATGAAATTTCCAAAATCACACTTGTGTTATGTTTCCTCAATGAGGAAATCACCTTTATTTATATTACACTGGACACATCAAAAGTGGTGTTTATTGGCACAAATAGGGCCGACCTCAATAACTCAGAATACAATTAATAATTACCATATTAATTATCTTTTAGATTAATTATCTTTCACTTTATGGTGGGTCGGATCTGTACCCTTTACATCACAATTAGGGTTACGGGTAAATCTAACTCTTAGACAATATAGCAAGGGATCTCACACACCCACTAGTGATCAGCGACTAGGGGCACGTCCACTTGTGCTCAGCCACAAGGACATCCAACTCAACAGATCTCTATCTCACTCAGTCTCACAGGAGAATCATTTGGACACACACTCACTAGTGCTCGTCCACTAAGATCACGTCTGTTGACGATAAAAATCGCAACGATGATTTCGCCTGCAAAGTATTGCTAAAACCTATTATTTAAACTAAGTTAATGATATATAATACTAGTAGGTGGGACCCCCTTGTAGATTGAAGGATCAGAGATAGTCTTATTACACATTTTATGTTGATGTTTCGATATTGCTTACAGGGTTCTACATGATTGATGATGAAGTATTGGTTTTGTTTGCAACATAATGGCAGGTGGATAATGCATTTTATGTGTTGATTTTATTACTCTAAGCTCTAAATTCAATGTTATGAATGGCTTATATTCATTGTTATTACATCGCTATTGTAACCATGATTCATATCCTGTTACACCTGCACAAGACACATGTTAGTTATAACAAGAGACAAGAGCAATATGGAATAAATCCAACAAAAGGGAATTATTCTATACTATATGCAAATGACATTAAAGGAATTGATGTTAGTCCTAACTAGCAATGTTAGTGGCTATACGATTTGTATTGAGTTATGTTGGGAGCATTTGATATATGAAATGGTATGGTTTTGACAATGGTTAATATGGATTGGGTGGTGCAATTGGCAAGCAATGTATGCAAGTTTCGATGCATGGATTAATGGTTTGGTTAGATGTCGTGTACTATGTAATTGAATGAGATGGAAGATGGAAACGACGTGTAGTAAATGCATGGCACTCCATACTTATCCCATTGGGTCGTCACCCTAGCATGGTTATTTTTCATTTTGGTTTTGTTGTGGTTAAACTCTGAGATTCAGGCGTGAAAGGTACTACTCAACTAAGCTCGCAGTTTTAAGCCCATTGGTTACAGGTATGGTTTTTTTCGCTCATCCATGAATTCGCTCTGTGTATGAAGTGAACGTTGGCTCAGTAATGTGTTGGTTTGTGTTTTCTTGAGGTTGGAAACTGTGTAAACACGTGGTGTTTTCTCTAGAATGATTGTTTGTGTTATTCGTTGGAAATGGAAAAATCAATGGTTGAAGTTGTGATTTCATTAGTTGTTCTATGTGGTGGAAACTGTGATGGATCTTTGTTGTCTTTATGGGTTTTTGTTGGAGGGTTTCACTCTGTTAACCTTGTTGGTCGTCTCCTCACAGTTATGGAAACCACACCCAGTTGTATTTGGTGCTACAGGTTGTTGTGTATGTTTTGAACCACCTTTTGGTCACTGCATATCCTTTTCACATGTTTGTGGGCTCATTTTTCATTATTGGTATCTGTGCAATTGGTTATGGGGTGGCTATCATGCCAAGAAGCATGCTTTAGGGTTGTTGGTAGTACCTGGGCTCTACATTTCTATCAGCATTATTCGGCTATTGGGGAAAAACATGAGGGTTATGCCTTTGCATGTTCTTGGTGTTGGTCACTGGCCAGTGAGAAATCTTTGCCCTTATGCATCGTGGTCTACCCTAACTAGAGTTGAACTAACACCCTATTCTACAAGGCTAAGGTTTATGAGGCTTGTGGCTCCAACGTGCTTGTCTAGAGGGTCTCTGACCTACTGTCAATAAGTTCGACCTTCAATCTCCCTGTGTTTGGTGACCGAGCGAACCCTTGATTATTTTGTTCATTAGTTACAGAGCCTGATTTTAATAAACTAAACCAGTCACACCCTGTCGGGTATCTTGTTGATTGTCATGAGTTGGTTGAGTAGTGTTGACAGTGGTTTTGATTATTGGCTCGTCTCTGTTTGATCCGGTCGATTGGAGAGTTGTAATTGAAAATGATAATTGGTATATAATTTTTGCATTATTTTATTCTGACAGTTGAATCGATAACTCAACATTGTTCAATTGGTTGATTGAGAGTAAGCATAAATGTACAGTCACAGAGATTCCGCCTTTCGTTATGTGTTAGTCTGTGTTCCTACAACATGGTATAAATTGAAGTGGTGGTTGTTATTGTTGTGTGTTTAATTTTCTCGATCGGGATTATTGCAAGTTGAAAAATTGATAATTGTGGCCTGGCTATCTACGGTGTATGATTTATAAACATCGTGCATTGTTTTGTTTTATTTCACCATCAGAGATGAGCACGGGGTTTTGGTAGTATGATTTCATTGCAAATTTAATTGTTAAATTTGTCAAAGGAATGGGATCGGGCATGTTCAAAAAAAGAGTCTGTCAACTCAGGAAAGACCTGTGTCTATGTTTGATTTGAGAAATTAAATTATGGGCAATGGTTGATGTTTTTTTTTTATGCTGAACAGAGTTGAAGCAATATGACTGTGTGTTCCTTGGATTTTGTTTTAAATATAAAAGGGAAGGAATTGAAACGAAACAAAATTATTTTAAACAATATGGGTGAAAATCATGACGATTCTAAGTATAGTTATATTATGTGTTAATTGAAAGTCTTTAAGGAAATTGAATGTGGGACAGTGAACAAGTTTTAACACACAGTAATTGTTTAATTGGCCACAGTAATTGTTTAATTGGCGTTGGAATAGTTGTATTGAATACAGAATTGGTTTTATGGATTACTTAATTGGTTTTTCGAACAGTATTCGCTCTTTTCCCATACCATTATTTCACTTTTCTCTCATTACAATTCCCCTCGCCTTCTTATATTCACTATCCACTCCTTGTTCCTAAAATTTAATTATAGTTAAGATAACTTATGTATTATGACAGTTAAGGGATCGCAAGGATGATTACAGTGATATATTCTTTTAGTTTACGATACAGTTGATTGTTTGATGTCTGTGAGCAGTAATCATGATCTTTTCCCCCTCATTTTAACATTTTCGCTCAATACAACCCCTCGCATATCCCAGAACCCGTGTTCACCCCCTTCTCATTAACAACTATTAAACGCTTTTTATAGATTGGATTGCATGAGTCTAATATGTTGTTGAGCCAAATTTTATTTGATATTTAAAAGAGTTGGCATGTATGGTTGTTAAAGAAACTATTTGCTAATCAATTATGCATACAGGAATGAGCTTTTTCAGCAGAGGTAGCCATGGTCAGGGTAACAGAGGTAGAGGAAATTGGAACAGGGGCCCTAGAAGGCCAAGATTATCTATACACTTTGATGCAGACTTGCAAGAGTTAGGCCAATTATTTCAAGCTGGATTTTTTAACTAGATTGGGAAAGGAATGGTCCAACCTAGGCCTGAAAGGCCTCCCTTCCAAGCCCCGCAGGTCTCTGGTATTCCAGTGCCTCCTCATGTCTCACTGTAACCTAAAGTCCCTGAAAACGACGGATGGAAAGAGATTGTCCTCCCGACAGTATCCCAACATCGGGGTTGGCCTAACTTGTCTCTACTAGCTCCTCCACCTATAAATCAATTTGTCCAAGCTACCCCTGTCCACTCACCAGTACAGTCTTCCCATGCAAGAAAAAGGTTAAAAATCGAGGCTCATCATGCCCTTGATAAAAGAAAATTCGTTGGTGCTCCTTCTTCACCCTCAAATGACTCTGATAAATCTGTGTCCTCCTGCATGCATTTGAGAGATAATTGCTCTCATGTGATCAGTGAGATTAGGCCTAAAGGCTCCACACAGCCTAAGGCAAATTCAGAAAGATCAAAACGTGACAGCAGCAACAAGGGAAAGATTGTCTCTCAGAGTGGCAAATATGGATTTTAAGTTTTTATTTATTAATTGTTGAGAACAGTTGACTTCTGAAAATTTGGACAACACGCTATTTTTGGATATATGGGTAATATATTTTTGGAAATAATTTCAATTATCATTGATATAAATTGTCAAAATATGAAAGTCATGATGAGAGTCACAATGAGGAATGTTTTGTTTGATTAACTAGTTGTGTTATGATTTTTAAAGAACTAAAGGGAGTCACAAGGGGTCTCACCTACTAGTTATTATTTATTTAAAACCCTTATTATGATTTATGACTTTTCCCCCTTAACTAAAAAGTTGGTTGAGTTTTGGTTAACTTAACTAAAAAAGTAGTTCAACTACTTCAACTAATTCTAATTTGCTTAAAGGTAAAAGGAAAAGGAGGAACAAGAGCAGAATAGAAGGAAAAGCATACTAAGGTTTGCTCTTTGAGTTTTGTTGAGATAATTCAATTTTCATTCATTCCTTAATTCATTAGAAGCCTAATTCTTTTTTATGATAGCATGGTCTTATTGTATACAACAAGATTCAAGGTTGAATTACATCATTCAAACACTTTTTTTTCAAAGGTGTTGATCTATCTTTGATAGTCTGTGTAGACTTGTCTGTTTGTGAATTAGATTTCATGACTGACAAAGGCTATTGTGCATAGTCGAGTGGGAAGAAATCTGTGGCAAGTGGATCCAGCTTTTCAATTTCAGTTTTTTACTTTCTGTCAGAAGTCCTTTTGTATGTTTCATCGGGAACGTCTAAGTTTGTCTTTGGTCCAAAACTTCCTCAGGAATTTTTGTAAAGAGAACGATTCGTTTGATGAATTGGAATGAAATAAACAATTGCTTTATGTCTCATCTGTTTTGATTATTGACTTGGTGTTTTTACTTCTGTCTCTATATTTATTTCAGCATTTGTTATGTTCAGAAAATTACATAAATAATGAATTTTTCAGCAAGCTTTTATTTATAAAAAAATAGCCTAAGCACTTGTGAAAAATACTTGTGAATTAGGATACCAATTTTGATGGCTATAAATATAGGGTGATATTCTCATCTATATTGTTTTAGTCAAGCAAGATCTGAAAATGCTTGAGTAAGATTATTTCATATCTTTTCCTCAACATTTATTTGGTGACCATATTGGGAGATCTTCAATATCTCTCTGGTTGATTTTTATGTTCGATTATCATCGAATACATCTAACTTTCTGATATTGATTATTTGACTGTTTTATTTCTTAATGACTGTACCTGTTGCAAGGCAACCCAATATTGAACCTAGTCTTCAAGATCAAACTAGCATTGATTTGAATCTGTTTAACACCATTTTAGACACTGCTAATACTCGGGCTAAGATTAATCATTCATGGGAAGCAATTGAACAAGACATTAGTGCCCAAGAACATTGGGAAGCTAGACGTAGACAGCCTAGAAATCAGCAGTAAATGTCGTGTTCCTTCAACCTTGGCCTTCTTTCATGTCCTTAGACCCTCGTGTTTCTAGGATAAGAAGAGGTTTATCACCTGAAATTAATCCTATTGATGAAATAGGAAGAAGGAACGTTGTGTTGTATTCCCAACAAAGTGTTATAAGGAGAACCTTGTCTGATTCATCCAGGTCGTCTTTTTCTCTCTTACCTATCATCCACAAGATGGAATATAGTGGTGGCTCTAGTGGCACTGGAAGTGCTTCCTCCTCTCAGTTTTCAGCTTCGTCAATGATTGGTAGCCTATATAGCCACCATATCCCTGTCCAATCTACCACAAATCTCACCAAAGTCATTAAAAAGTATGGGCTTTTTTAGTTTGAAGAAGACGCCACAACCACACCATGGCATGTTTCATCTCCTCTTAACCTAGCGCCTCCTACTTGTCCACTTCCTAAGTTCAAAGAGCATCTTCCTAGGTTTTTGGGGAATAACAATGTCACTACAAATGAACACCTGGTGGCATTTTATAATGCTTGTCACAACATTGGAGCCAATGACAACGATACTTCCATGCGTTTATTTGTCAATTCCTTGGAAGGAAAGGTTGCGGCTGATTTCTTTGACCTTTCTTCTAAGATTTTGTCTACTTGGGGGGATTTAGTTTATTGGTTCAAATCCACCTATGGGCAATCTAAAATCCCAGCGGAGCAGTTACGGGAGTACAATAACATCGCGTATAAGAATGGTGAGACCATCAAGTCCTTCAACTTGTGTTTCAATAAGTTATACAATCAAATCCCTGAACTCATTCGACCTCAGAACCAAGACGCTTTCATGCATTACTACAATGCATTACCTTCCCCCTATTGTCATAGGATTGATGAAAAAAACATTGATAACCTCAATTCTGATCTGCATACTTGTTTAGAGTATGAAGAATAGCTTGAAAGAAAAGGTCTTCCTCAGGGAGAATCGGTTAAACAAACAGACATGTCCACTCTCTTATAGCTAGTACAAGATATGAATAATCGTATGATAGCATATGACAGAAAAGGAAATGTCTCGCCTCTCACCCCTGGAGATTCATCCTCTTCTGCACCCCCCTTTAGAAATCCAATTGAAAATAATTTTCAACCTAAAGCTATCATGCCTCGAAGTTGGTGTAACGTTTGCGACGAACACCATGAGGAAACCACATGTGAGGTAAGGAAGAGTGCCAGAGATAAGATATTTGGTAAAATACCAGAAACTACCATCATTGTCCTAGATTTTGCAGAGCTAGAAGATGTCATGATCATCAATACTAGGAACAAATCCTACGCTCCCAAAGGCAAGTATAATCCTCCCCACAATTCTTCTAGCCCGAGCTCATCCTCACCAGCTGCTACTGTTCAGGTTCCTAAGGTTTCTGAAAGTCAAGGAACAACTCCCCCTCTCCCCTCTTCCAAATACAATATCCTAAATCAGTTGGCCAACATCAAAGAAGATGTAACCCTTCTGGACATGGTTGTCATCCCTGAACAACAGAGGCATCTAAAACAATTCATGGAAGGAAAATCTTTCGTTGTAGCCAACCTCTCTGAAGAGGTAAATGAAGAGGATTCATTTGTAAATAAAGTAGGTGTCCATAACTTTAGATACCCTATAAAAAATCCTCCTTTTTATATTTCTTTAAAGATTATGAATAAAATCGTCCATTGTTGCCTCATTGATGACGGTTTGGGCCCAAGTGTGATGTCGAAGATTATTATGGAAGAGTTAGGCTTGTCTTGTACAAATGAAAATTCCAGGAGCATGCTCTCTTATAATAGTCTACAACAAACGACCATAAGTGAGATTAAAGATGTGACCTTAGTTTTGTGCGCACACCCTGAAATAAAGACAACC
>JZKD02S0343758.1:0-12294 GCA_000966675.3 Picea glauca
ACTTAAAAAAAATTGACACTTATAAATCTACATAAAACGTAAAATGACAGGTATGAAAAACGAACACCTGTCATCAAATTTGCACTTGACAGGTAAAATAAATTTGAAATTCCAGCCCTGATACCACGTACTCTGCACTATGCAGTTTTAGTTGGACTTAAATTCATATTAAATGCTCTATTAATTCACCTGCCAAGCTTGCAGGTTCTTGGGAAAGGCAGTAGCAGGTTTTTGAGAAGGGCAGTAGCAGTCGTACTCTGCACTATGCAGTTTTAATTGGATTTAAATTCATATTAAATGCTTTATTAATTCACCTGCCAAGCTCGCAGGTTCTTGGGAAGGGCAGTAGCAGGTTTTTGGGAAGGGCGGTTGCAGTCGTACTCTGCACTATGTAGTTTTAATTGGATTTAAATTCATATTAAATGCTTTATTAGTTCACCTGCCAAGCTTGCAGGTTCCTGGGAAGGGCAGTAGCAGGTTTTTGGGAAATTTAAAACTGTATTGCCGAAAAATGTGTTGGAAAAGTAACTTGAAGGAAAGATTGTAACCCACAATACCATTAAATTGTAGTGTTATATACATATTAAAGTTTAAAAATAATAACGAGAATAAACTATATCTAAGAATTTTATGTTTTGGTAATAGAAAATATATTTCAAATTGATGGGCAGATTTAATAGGGATTTAGTGCTTAATAAGTTTTTTATGGACAGGATTAAATATGGTTGGAATATTCTTAGTAGTCACACAAAATAAATCGTTGTGATTTTAATCATTAACTTCCAACAGTTTATTTGTTAATCAATAATAAAATTTAATGTATTCTTTCAGTCTTTTTGAATTCACCAACAGCTATTTAGCTGCTGTGCTAGTATCTAATTGATTTGAATAAAGTTTCTAACTATCGTAATAATTATGGGATGTTCAAAGCCTTCAGATCATTATAATTTAATAAGTAAATTTATTTATCTTAATAAGAGAATTGAGCAAATGAATGTAAAGATGGTGAATGTAAAGATGGTGGCTCGAGTTTGTGTTGAGGTTGACATGGTAGATGGCCTTCCGATTAACATAGTCATTGTAACGGGGAAATGGAGTTATATTTAGCTTATTGATTATGTATATATATTTTCTCTAAATGTTTTTTGAGTCATGTTCGCAATCATTTAAAGTTTGATTGTAGTGTTAGAAGGAATTTTGATTTAGAGAATTTTCATTCGGTTCATCATGTAAGTATTTTTTTTTAAATTTGGAACATTGTCATTGATTTTAGTGGAAATGGGTGGACACCCATCTATTACACTGGCTCAAAACATGGGTTTCTATATTTGTAGTTTTTCTACGGTTTTTTGGGTCCTGAATTTTTAGGGTCGTTTTGAAGTCCTAAACGATGTTTTTTGGGCTTGACAACAGCTACCATGTAAGTAAAGGAAAATACTAGGCTAAACGAAATGTGTTCTCCTCGTCTAGACCTTTCCAACTAGCTATTGTGCACCCCAAATGAAGATTGTATGCAAAAGTTACGCCCTAGAGAAGAAGATTGTATACAAAAGTTACACCCTTGAGAAGTTGACATATCAACTACCCCATCGAAGCCTGCAAACCTTTTGACTTTTGATCTTCTAAAATTAAGGTTTTGAATTTTCTTTAGGTTAAAAAAATCTTTGAAACCTCATTATAAACATCATCATTTTCTTACAAATAAACATAACCATCACATCAATTTCATCACATCAATTTAAACAACTTAGTAAAACTAAATAATTCATACTATAGATAACCATATAAATTAATACACATACAATATCTCAAATTTCCAATGCCTAACAAAATGACCTACATGACAACAACAATGATAGAGTAATTACTACTACCATTCGATTAAATTCCAAATGGCTTATACCATATCCTCAAAAAGATGGTTTTGGAATAAGTAAAATAAATAAATGAATTATGTACCTTAATTTTCCCATCTCATATAACTTTTATTTATTTATATATTCTTATGGAATGCTTCAATACTAAATATAATAATAATATAAACATGGAACAAAGTGATAATAATTTGACATCTATATCATTGTAGAGTTCTATTTGGCATTTTCATAGTTCTCTTCGAAGCTTTGTGAAATTATTCTACTTAAACAAAAATATTTCCTTATTTTGTTACCATAATTCGATGCTAGCCTTTCAAGTGAAACTACCATATCTCTAAGTGGGAAAAGGAATGTCTTAGTGATTTGGAGTGGTTGTGTGGGAGAAGTATTTTTTTTATACTACATAAATAATCGATTGAGCATTAACTTAATATGATATACGAATAAGTAAAAGGCTTACTTAGTAGGTTGGTTCCATCAACTTAATAGGACATATGAATAAGTAAAAGGATTATTAAGTATGTTGGTGGTAGTGGATGAACGGTAGGAGAATGTGGTTGAGGAGATATTGAGATCTTTTTTCATCATAAATTACTAATAAATCCATAACATTTGGGGTCTTAAATGAAATTAGGTAATTCTAACAATTTATATAGTAAATACAAATTATTTTCTACATGTATATAACATTAAAATGTCTCTATTTTTAATGCACTTTTTTGAACTTTACAACTACAACTACCATTATCATTGATATAACATATTGGTGGTTTTAAAAAATCCAACATCCAAAATACATGAGCATCTTGACCAAAGATTGTGTGGTTGAGTAAAATGACAAATTGAATCACCTAAGAATCTGTGATTGGATGGGTAAATAGAGAATTTAACTACATATGTGATTACGAGTAAATAGGGCATTTAACTATGTATGTGATTACATGAAATTTGAGATTACGTGAATTCAAGTTAAAATGCTATTGAGGCCACATCACCAATAAGAGAGTTTTATAGAGCGGAGGATGTTTGTTGTGCATGAAGGGTGAAAGGACGATAACTAAAACAAGTGGAGTTGTAAAGGGAAGCACGTCCCTTCCACAGTTGTCAGACAAAATCTGTTTCCAACCTAACATGTCATCTCCAAGAGGCTGTAAAGCAATGCATCATAGAACTTGAAATGATGACATGGGCAAATCCATAAAGAAACGTAATCTACAAAATTCCAAAAATAAGTTGACTCCTTGAAGCTATGTCCATTATGAATCTTGGGAATTTAATGGAAATAGAATGCTACATGGTCATCTTATTCCTAAAATATGGTCTATTTTCTGTCCTAAAAGATGTTGGATAATGAAATTATGAACGAAGGAAATCAAGGACATCTAATGTGGCTACACAATTGCATTCTATATGTTAGATTAGATTTAAAAGTACCAAACATCAATGGATAAAATTAGATTTGTTGTAAAAAGAAACAAATTTCTACATATATCATTGGCTTGTGATCGAAAAAGACACTAATATATCAAAGATCCTTTGGGCGAAACTAATATCATAAAAGGTTTTTTTTATTGCATTAAATATAAAATAATCAGTTATAGACACATTAGGTTTCCTTTCATTTAAATAGCAAGACTTAAGTATCTGAATATGTAATGTCACCCTTTTTAGTTGAAGCACATAGAATTAAGAATTTAGTATGGATTGTTTATCATAGAATTAATTTTTTTTATGTTTCTTTTATTTACTAATTCAAAACAATAATAGAGAAGACTAAATAGACGAAGATAAGCATCTCTTGCTTTCAATAATTAGAGATTTGTTGACGTTCGAATCTCTTGAAACTAGAAAGTACCCTTGTTATAATCTCTATAATATAATATTTGTGAGCCTGTCAACTAGGATTAATAGGAAATAATATATATATGGGAATTGCATGAGAAGGAAATAAACTCTGGATGGGGTAAACATCCAGTTTCACCTAGCCCCAAGGGTTAGTTCAAGTGGTTTTTATCTAGACGTGAAGCTATCCCCAATGGAGGAGGTCACGGGTTTGAATCTCTTGTTCCCCCTTGGGGTTAGGCCCCGTGTTACAATATAACAGATGTGCTCGTTTTCATGTTAGACAATATAGAAATATTGTCACCCAACTATAGGCACAAAGGCCACCCCCAAGCACCTTTAACCTTGACAGACAAAACAATTCCGGAAGCAAACCAACAGTCAACCAAGGTATCGTACCTCTCTCCAAGGCTAGCATACCAAGAAACAACAGCCAAAGACCAAACATAAATTCCAAACCATAACCCAAGACTAAGTCACTATTGCAACAATTGCAGTTCTCCACCAGTCATGCACACATCTAGTCCTTATGCAATTGTGAGTGAATGAGACCAAATGAGCTCTACCACCCTCTATTTATACTGTTGCAAATCACCTGATTGGGATGACTTCTCTTCCCCGAGTCTAATAACTCAATATTAATTAATCTCTTGAGCCTACTTGTCTTCTAGGTTTTATTATCCAATCTTTTAAGGTTTCTCTTGCTTCCTGAAATATTCTAGTCTCATCAAGGTTACACGTAGAGGTTAATACCTCCCACAACTACCATAATTATCAACACTCCCTCCTAGATAGGGAGGTATTAAAGGAAATTGTCTTGAGCACAAACAGACCATTCAAACGGTAGCATCATCATAGCCACATAGGTTATCTCATGATCAAATCACGAGCACCATCATCACTATCCAACTAGATAGTCTCCATGGAAATCAGAACAATGTCATCCAATAGAATACAATTGTGTCTATTCATAATAATATACAACTACTATCCAATGGTACACAAACACTCCTAGTAGCATATTGCTACTAACCAGTGACACACAACCACTACCATTGGATCACATCTACCATAGTAGCATACAACTACTATCTAGATACATATAATCTCTACAACAATCATATCATATGATATCAACAAAATCATGATACAAACTGAGTCATATGGGTTGTTGGCCCTCGACCAAGTTTTGGGGAAACATTGGTCAGGTTTGACCACTTTTTGGACTTCGACGTGGTGATCAAGGAAAGAGCACCCAGACAGAGATGAGATCACGGATCTCACTTGTTTTGTGGGCTTTGTGGACCCAACATGGGGTTTTTAAGTTTTTGTAATGGGTTAAGGGATGTCGGCCCATGGGTTTACCCATGATTAGGCCTTTTTGTAAGCGATGCAAAAGTATAAATAAGAATGTAATGTAGTAGTAGGAGGAGGGAGAGAGAAGAAAAGGGGAATGTAATTGGCTAAGTGCAAGAGGCAAGTAGTTTTGAGTTTATTTGTGCAACAGAACATGTATGTAAAGCTTCGTGCTTGATAAAGGAGTTGGCTCTATGCCTTGACCTGATTTTGGTAAGGTGGATTTGGTGCTTAGTGCACAAATCACCTGTCTGGTGCGAAGCTTGGCTCTATGGCTTAGTGCACAAGAGCAGATGGGTGTAGGATATTTAAGCCTAATAAATAAGAAGAAACAGTAGGTGGATGTAGCCCCACACTGGGGTGAGCCACGTATATCCTGTGTTGATGCTTTGATTTGTGATATGATGTTTATGTTGTGAATTTGCTTAGTGCATTGGTTGTTATATATGATAGATAGATCTATGAATGCTTAGTGCTTTATTTATATTTAATGTGCTTGATATAACTTGTGATTCTAAGTGCGATGTATATTTGGTCATTGTTACTGCGTCAATCTATCCTTGGGGTTTGTTCTACGATGTGAATAAAGATTGATGAACTAATGCATGTTATTTTTTAAGTACTTTGTGAAGTATTATAATCACAGATCTGTGTCCCAGCTAGGTTACAGACACCTGAGTGTTGTAACCCCCCCTGCCTCTACCTCGGGTGAGACTTCGCCTTCTTCGCATGTGTTTCCGAAAGGGCCAGTAGTTAGGGTTTTGTTGGTGCATTGTTAAAGCATTGAACCCTGGGTCTGCCCCTATGCCAACAAATGGTTTCGTTGCCAAGACCTGAAACTATAATTGTTGGGAATTGAAGTAAATAAAAGAGAATCTTTGTACATAGATTTGTTGTTGTAGTGCACAGTATTCTACTTGACTTGTGAAGCTCTGTGCTAAGAAAGAAACCCGATCTGAGAAAAGAGGTAAGATCTTGAAAGAGGTAAAGCTTTTTGCTTTGGTAAGAGTAAGATAAGTGGAAATTTTTGTTTCGAAAGCATGAATTTAAATATGTTTAATAGAGTATTTCCTAGTCTGAAATCTAGGGCACAGTAGGAAGAAAGAGTTGATCTACTAAGTAAGGCTAATAGAAAAAAATAAAGATATGTTATTCCTATGCATAGAAATAATTTTTGGACTAATGATTGGATGGAGGAACCTAGAATATTTTTTTGTAGATTGCAGGTCCAACATTGTGACCCTAGTGCGCAGTACAAGAGGAAGAAAGGATTAACCCTATGTTATAATTGGAGAAGACCAGAACACCTTGCTAAGGAATTCCCTGGTATAGGTCCTATTTGTCTTTATTGTAAAATTATTGGTCATGAGGTTGAGGATTGCCCAAGGATGATTTCTAGAGTTGAACAAATGAAAATGAGTCAAGAGAATAAGAGCATGTTAGAAGATCAGAAAGAGAAAGGATCAGAGGAAGTTCAGACTACACTAGTCTAATTCAAAGAAGCAATGAATGATCAGAAAGATGTCAATTTACCAGAGATCATGAAATAAAGACAACACATAAGTGAAAGAACATGAGACTTCGACATAGACTGTGTTTTGGATGAGGAAACATTAGTGAATATTATGACATAAAGCACTTGAAAATTTTTGGGAAATCCTACGGTGGTACCTTCACTGGGAAGGATAGGCTTGTTCAATGGAAATATGATAACCCTATGTGGAAGAGTTGCTAATTTACCTATTATTATTCATGGACCATCGACAAAAGAGGAATTTGAAGTTATTAGGTTTATTGAGAATAAATCCCCGTTCCCACTTTTGTTAAGAAATACTTGGATTGAGAAGGATCAGATCAGAAGGAAAGAAGAGGAAAAAGCTATAGAAAAGAAAAAACAAGAATTAAGGGATTTCATAGCTAGGAAAATAGATCGACTGATTGAAGAATGAGAAGTTGAGTCAAAGCAATAGAAGGAAAGAGAATTAGCTATCGAGGTTGAAAGAATGCAAGAAGGTTTGAAGGACCTATCCATGCAAGAAGAAAGTAAATCCACCCAAGAATGGTAAGGGAAAGGATATTAACTTCAAACCCTTTGGAAATACATCAACAATGTGAAGTCACTACAATAGAAGAAACTAAGAATAAGAATGGAAAGAGAAATCCAGAAACAGTTAGAGAGACTCAGATCATAGGAAAGAAGGCAAGGAAGCTCAGTAAGAAGAAAGCCATGTTGGAAAAACTACAGGGAGTTACAGAGAAAACAACGCAGGAGGTAGGTTTGCATGCTTTGAACCTCACAGAATGGGACTTCGCCTCAGCGAAGCTATATGACCGTTGGAGGCACCCAACCATTAGAACGACGCTCTAAAATGGCTAGTAAATGCATTTATGGGAGAATATCGCGTTTGTGACGTTGAGACTACGCCATAACACATAGATTCGAGTTAATGAAAACAGTCTTGTCCGTTGGAAGAATCTGTTACGATGTTCACTTATTTAACCCGTCTGACACTGTGTCGGGACCACTTTTCGCCATCCGCGATTAACGTTGATAACAGAGAAACCGATTGTGTGTCGAGCTATGATTTCATAACCTAGACATCGCCATCCGCTTGTTTACCCTGTCTGTCCGTTCACCTACCCTGACATATTCGTTTAAAAGAGAGAATGTCAGGCGAACATACTGAGTTAGAGAAGTCCGTCGAAGAGGTCCTTAAGAAGTTCATGGCTGACAAAGCTATGCCTGAGGGTGTTCAGGCATCATCGACTAGGGGACTATAGGCTTCCCCTTCGACTGCACGATGTTCTAGCCATGCTAACCTCGCAACCGAGAAGTGAAGTAAACATCGCGACGATCTGGCTAATGCGATGTAGATCTTGTCGATCTTACCAGATTATATCCTGCCTTTGACTGGCGCGGTTAACCCCGACAACATCCCATGGGACTACGAGTACACTTTGATCACCGCGTACATCCCGAAGGGGATACGTGTGTTTGGAAGCCAGTTGGGACAGATCCCATCCTTGAAGAACAATGATTTCAATCTCGGGGACAGAAATAACTACGCCATGCTCACCCCTCGTAGATAGCTCAAGAAGAAAACTGGAAGAAGTATCGCATAATCTCCCAGCCTTGGATTAAGGAGCTGGCGTAGTCCACAATATTGAATGTCATGAAGATTCCCCATTTTGGTCGATATCAGGAGGTTAACGCTTGCATTAAAATCCTCTTGTCGTGCTATCATGGTGGATACTTGTGGCTCGACAGGCAGATTACTGTGGATCTGACGTCGATCCACTTGATCACAGGATTGATCATGCAGGGACCTGACCCTCAACAGTTCTACCCAGGGAAGACCTCGAATCGCTCCCTGACACAACGCATCAAGGAGGCATACGACAAAGTAGAAAAGGGAAAGCGAGGCTACAAGGTAGCCTCTATCTAGGATGGCGCAGTGTGCCTCGCTTGCCAACTTATAGCTGGCAAGTGTGTAAGAAAGAACTGACCTACACAGGTCACCGGGTTCATGGTGGACCTCACAGGGAAATGCGTGGAGGGGATGCGAATGAATTGGGTGATCTACCTTGTCAACGAACTTGAGAAGGATTGTTACAAAGTGCAGGATCAAGGATACGAGTTCTACTTCAGTTGGCTACTTGTGTTGATTGCATTTGTCGCTTGGCAAATGACAGAAGGAGCGATCTTTCAGAAGATTTCACCTTTGGAGTTGTTGGCTGCAAAGTTATCAACCTTATTGTATATGAACGACATGTCGAAGCAATGGCAGTCGAACGCAGTGTTCCACGCCTACTATCAACAACTGAAGGTTTCCATAGAATCATTCCCACACATGAATCCACACACATTGTACCAGTATAGACCCCTAGCTAAGTTTCGCGCAGACCCACACTTTATTTATATCACTGTGCACAGGGATGAGAGAAAGGAAGAAATACAGTCCTATTACAAGTTGACTGACAAGGACATGGAGAAAATCACTAAAGAGTGGCTGGAGGAGTTATGTGTACTGGTTGATGATGCAAAAATCTCCAACCCTAACATCATAGGAAGCCCCTTGGTCACCCAGTTCGAACATGCAAGACAGTCAAGTGCGAAGAAGAAAAATAAAAAGGAGGAGGTTCATAACATAGAGACCGATGAGGAGGACAATGCCTCAAAGAAAAATGGACCTGGCTCGCCTGCAGGAGGAGGAGGAGATGAAGTAAATAAAGAATTAGGAGGGGAAGAAGGAGAAAAACAAGGAGAAGGTGAAGCTAAACTGCCAAAAGATCCCCCTGCCAAAACAATAACTTCGCAGAAGAGGAAGGTTTCCCCGCAGAAACCTCCAACAAGAAAGAATACCCACGCCAGTAAGCCCCATCTAGAGGCTACGCTCATAGAGGATGCTATCGGTCTAGTCTAGGGAGCGATGGAGGATGTGTCTGAAGATCTCTTGCAGAGATATGGAGCAAAGCAGGAAGATCTGTATGTAAAATTTGAGAAGGATTTGAAGGAGATACAGGAAGCTATTCGCTTGGTCCTCACAGTCCCTGCTGCGCCTTGCTCATCAGAGACTATAGAGTTGGGGGATGAGCCAGCCTAACTTCGATGACTTGCGGATGCAACAGAGGCTCGACTTCAGCTAGTCTAAGAGGAGAAGAAGACGACTATAGAATCCCTGAAGAAAGAGAAAGAGGAAGTCTTAGAACAACTATGAGTTTCGCGGTACTGTGTAACCGTGTATGAAAATGAAAGAGATGAGTTCTAGCTGATGCTCGAGGAAGACAAAGCAAAGATACAGAGGGAAAAAGACCAGTTGCTCATAGAGAAGACTGCAGTCAAAGAAGTGGTGAGAAAAGTACTTCGCTTTGTGCTAGGATTGACACAGGAGGAAAATGAGGCAGTCGAGGTTCAAGTCATGAAGCTCGTTGAGGCTATCCAGCAATTTCAAGAAAGGGAAACGAATTTGGAGATTCAAGCAGTACCAAGCAATTGTAGGAAGTACGCGACTAGAGGGTGGAAGTCGCTAAGAGGGTAGTCGAAAGGATAAAAACCCTCGCCTCAAAATGCAAGAAACTGAGCAACAGAAGCGTTCAGATCTACAAACACCTCACGGAAGACCCAAAGCTTAGGAAGTTAGAAGCACAACTACAGGAGGCACAACAAAAAGCACTGACAGTTCAAGCACATATGAAGTCACTCACTGTAGTCAAGAGAATGAAGAGATTAGAAGAACAATGAGCGACCCAACAACAGATTACTGCCATCCAGGGCTGAGTAATGGAAGTCACACAGAGACTACAACCGATGCAGGAGGAAGCTTGTGCGGTGTTTGAAGAAATCGAAGGACAAGGTTCACAACTGGACCAAGTGGTTGCGACAGTGGAACAGTTCCTGGAAGGGCCTGTTACAGAGCAACTGATCCAAAATTTCACTGAGTAGGAGACTCGGACAAAGCAACAAGTCGAGGCAACTCGAGCCCAACTTGAGGCCTTCGAAGCAACATTGCCCAAATTTGAGTGACTTGGGACGAGTCACAGGTGAGTGTTGGGGGCTTGTTGGCCCTCAACCAAGTTTTGGGGAAACATTGGTCAGGTTTGACCACTTTTTGGACTTCGACGCAGTGATCAAGGAAGGAGTTCCCAGGTGGAGTTGAGATTGTGGATATCACTTGTTTTGTGGGCTTTGTGGACCCAACATGGGGTTTTTAGGGTTTTGTAATGGGTTAAGGAATGTCGGCCCATGGGTTTACCCATGATTAAGACATTTTGTAAGCGATGTAAAAGTATAAATAAGAATGTAATGTAGTAGTAGGAGGGGCGAGAGAGAAGAAACGGGGAATGTAATTGGCTAAGTGCAAGAGAAAAGTAGTTATGAGTTTCTTTGTGCAACAGAACATGTATATAAGGCTTTGTGCTTGATAAAGGAGTTGGTTTTGTGCCTTGACCTAATTTTGGGAAGGTGTATCTGGTGCTTAGTGCGCAAATCACCTGTCTGGTGCGAAGCTTGGCTCTGTGGCTTAGTGCACATGAGTAGACAGATGTAAGATATTGAAGCCTAATAAAGAAGAAGAAGCAGTTGGTGGACGTAGCCCCACACTTGGGTGAACCATGTATATCATGTGTTGATGGTTTTCTTTGTGATATGATGTTTATGTTGTGAATTTTCTTACTGCATTGGTTGTTATATATGATAGATAGATCTATGAATGCTTAGTGCTTTACTTATATTGAATGTGCTATATCTAACTTTTGACACTAAGTGCGATGTGTATTTGGTCATTGTTACTGTGTCGATTTATCCTTAGGGTTTGTTCTGGGATGTGAATAAAGATTGATGAACTAATGCATGTTATTTTCTAAGTACTTTGCGAAGTATTATAATCACAAGTCTATGTCCCAGCTAGGTTACAGACACCTGAGTCCTGTAACCCCCCTTCCTCTACCTCGGGTGAGACTTCGCTTGCTTCACAGTTGTTGCCGAAAGGGTTGATAGTTAGGGTTTTGTTGGTGCGATGTTGAAGCGTTGAACCCTGGGCCTGCCCCTGTGCCAACATGGGCCATTCTTCCACTCATATTTGTGAGATCTAGAAGAGCATATTTCTTCATAAAGTTAAACATCATCCATGGGCTATCTGGACTATTCTTCCCAAGCATAGAAGAATAATTGTCCTTGATTTTTTAACCTGGACCATTCTACCTAACTAGTCCATTCTTCCAAAACTAATCACAATGAAAATTGGAGAGAATGAGTTTTCCTTAGGTAATGATTGTCCTTGATTACTGAACCTGGACCATTCAACCAAATTGGGTCATTCTTCCAGCACTAATCATAGTGAAACCTGGAGATAATGAATCTTCCCTATGGAATGAATGTCCGGACCATTTCCTATGGAAATGACTATCCTTCACCAACCTCCTATATTGGACCATTCTTCAAAATTGCTCACAACTGTGAACTTTGAAAGAATGATTGCCCAGAGAGGTGGACCATTCTTCTTGACCACTTCTCAAAGTGATTAGCAAGGAGAATAATTGTCCTAGAACATTCCCCCACACTGGCCACAAGGGGAATCATTGGCTATGGTACATCAATAATCTATCGGACCATTTCGTTACGAAAATGGTTGTTCATTCTGAACCATTTTCCGAACTGGAAAATGACTGTCCGTCAGAAATATTGGACCACTTTCTGGACTGGAAAGTGACTGCCCAACCT
>JZKD02S0343758.1:34711-93808 GCA_000966675.3 Picea glauca
GTTCTTTCTTACACACTTGCCAGCTATAAGTTGGCAAGCGAGGCACACTGCGCCATCCTAGATAGAGGCTACCTTGTAGCCTCGCTTTCCCTTTTCTACTTTGTCGTATGCCTCCTTGATGCGTTGTGTCAGGGAGCGATTCGAGGTCTTCCCTGGGTAGAACTGTTGAGGGTCAGGTCCCTGCATGATCAATCCTGTGATCAAGTGGATCGACGTCAGATCCACAGTAATCTGCCTGTCGAGCCACAAGTATCCACCATGATAGCACGACAAGAGGATTTTAATGCAAGCGTTAACCTCCTGATATCGACCAAAATGGGGAATCTTCATGACATTCAATATTGTGGACTACGCCAGCTCCTTAATCCAAGGCTGGGAGATTATGCGATACTTCTTCCAGTTTTCTTCTTGAGCTATCTACGAGGGGTGAGCATGGCGTAGTTATTTCTGTCCCCGAGATTGAAATCATTGTTCTTCAAGGATGGGATCTGTCCCAACTGGCTTCCAAACACACGTATCCCCTTCGGGATGTACGCGGTGATCAAAGTGTACTCGTAGTCCCATGGGATGTTGTCGGGGTTAACCGCGCCAGTCAAAGGCAGGATATAATCTGGTAAGATCGACAAGATCTACATCGCATTAGCCAGATCGTCGCGATGTTTACTTCACTTCTCGGTTGCGAGGTTAGCATGGCTAGAACATCGTGCAGTCGAAGGGGAAGCCTATAGTCCCCTAGTCGATGATGCCTGAACACCCTCAGGCATAGCTCTGTCAGCCATGAACTTCTTAAGGACCTCTTTGACAGACTTCTCTAACTCAGTATGTTCGCCTGACATTCTCTCTTTTAAACGAATATGTCAGGGTAGGTGAACGGACAGACAAGGTAAACAAGCAGATGGCGATGTCTAGGTTATGAAATCATAGCTCGACACACAATCGGTTTCTCTGTTATCAACGTTAATCGCGGATGGCGAAAAGTGGTCTCGACACAGTGTCAGACGGGTTAAATAAGTGAACATCGTAACAGATTTTTCCAACGGACAAGACTGTTTTCATTAACTCGAATCTATCTGTTATGGCGTAGTCTCAACGTCACAAACGCGATATTCTCCCATAAATGCATTTACTAGCCATTTTAGAGCGTCATTCTAATGGTTGGGTGCCTCCAACGGTCATATACCTTCGCTAAGGCGAAGTCCCATTCTGTGAGGTTCAAAGCCTGCAAACCTACCTCCTGCGTTGTCTTCTCTGTAACTCCCTGTAGTTTTTCCAACATGGCTTTCTTCTTACTGAGCTTCCTTGCCTTCTTTCCTATGATCTGAGTCTCTCTAACTGTTTTTGGATTTCTCTTTCCATTCTTATTCTTAGTTTCTTCTATTGTAGTGACTTCGCATTGTTGATGTATTTCCAAAGGGTTTGAAGTAATATCCTTTCCCTTACCATTCTTGGGTGGATTTACTTTCTTCTTGCATGGATAGGTCCTTCAAACCTTCTTGCATTCTTTCAACCTCGATAGCTAATTCTCTTTCCTTCTATTGCTTTGACTCAACTTCTCATTCTTCAATCAGTCGATCTATTTTCCTAGCTATGAAATCCCTTAATTCTTGTTTTTTCTTTTCTATAGCTTTTTCCTCTTCTTTCCTTCTGATCTGATCCTTCTCAATCCAAGTATTTCTTAACAAAAGTGGGAACGGGGATTTATTCTCAATAAACCTAATAACTTCAAATTCCTCTTTTGTCGATGGTCCATGAATAATAATAGGTAAATTAGCAACTCTTCCACATAGGGTTATCATATTTCCATTGAACAAGCCTATCCTTCCCAGTGAAGGTACCACCGTAGGATTTCCCAAAAATTTTCAAGTGCTTTATGTCATAATATTCACTAATGTTTCCTCATCCAAAACACAGTCTATGTCGAAGTCTCATGTTCTTTCACTTATGTGTTGTCTTTATTTCATGATCTCTGGTAAATTGACATCTTTCTGATCATTCATTGCTTCTTTGAATTAGACTAGTGTAGTCTGAACTTCCTCTGATCCTTTCTCTTTCTGATCTTCTAACATGCTCTTATTCTCTTGACTCATTTTCATTTGTTCAACTCTAGAAATCATCCTTGGGCAATCCTCAACCTCATGACCAATAATTTTACAATAAAGACAAATAGGACCTATACCAGGGAATTCCTTAGCAAGGTGTTCTGGTCTTCTCCAATTATAACATAGGGTTAATCCTTTCTTCCTCTTGTACTGCGCACTAGGGTCACAATGTTGGACCTGCAATCTACAAAAAAATATTCTAGGTTCCTCCATCCAATCATTAGTCCAAAAATTATTTCTATGCATAGGAATAACATATCTTTATTTTTTTCTATTAGCCTTACTTAGTAGATCAACTCTTTCTTCCTACTGTGCCCTAGATTTCAGACTAGGAAATACTCTATTAAACATATTTAAATTCATGCTTTCGAAACAAAAATTTCCACTTATCTTACTCTTACCAAAGCAAAAAGCTTTACCTCTTTCAAGATCTTACCTCTTTTCTCAGATCGGGTTTCTTTCTTAGCACAGAGCTTCACAAGTCAAGTAGAATACTGTGCACTACAACAACAAATCTATGTACAAAGATTCTCTTTTATTTACTTCAATTCCCAACAATTATAGTTTCAGGTCTTGGCAACGAAACCATTTGTTGGCATAGGGGCAGACCCAGGGTTCAATGCTTTAACAATGCACCAACAAAACCCTAACTACTGGCCCTTTCGGAAACACATGCGAAGAAGGCGAAGTCTCACCCGAGGTAGAGGCAGGGGGGGTTACAACACTCAGGTGTCTGTAACCTAGCTGGGACACAGATCTGTGATTATAATACTTCACAAAGTACTTAAAAAATAACATGCATTAGTTCATCAATCTTTATTCACATCGTAGAACAAACCCCAAGGATAGATTGACGCAGTAACAATGACCAAATATACATCGCACTTAGAATCACAAGTTATATCAAGCACATTAAATATAAATAAAGCACTAAGCATTCATAGATCTATCTATCATATATAACAACCAATGCACTAAGCAAATTCACAACATAAACATCATATCACAAATCAAAGCATCAACACAGGATATACGTGGCTCACCCCAGTGTGGGGCTACATCCACCTACTGTTTCTTCTTATTTATTAGGCTTAAATATCCTACACCCATCTGCTCTTGTGCACTAAGCCATAGAGCCAAGCTTCGCACCAGACAGGTGATTTGTGCACTAAGCACCAAATCCACCTTACCAAAATCAGGTCAAGGCATAGAGCCAACTCCTTTATCAAGCACGAAGCTTTACATACATGTTCTGTTGCACAAATAAACTCAAAACTACTTGCCTCTTGCACTTAGCCAATTACATTCCCCTTTTCTTCTCTCTCCCTCCTCCTACTACTACATTACATTCTTATTTATACTTTTGCATCGCTTACAAAAAGGCCTAATCATGGGTAAACCCATGGGCCGACATCCCTTAACCCATTACAAAAACTTAAAAACCCCATGTTGGGTCCACAAAGCCCACAAAACAAGTGAGATCCGTGATCTCATCTCTGTCTGGGTGCTCTTTCCTTGATCACCACGTCGAAGTCCAAAAAGTGGTCAAACCTGACCAATGTTTCCCCAAAACTTGGTCGAGGGCCAACAACCCATATGACTCAGTTTGTATCATGATTTTGTTGATATCATATGATATGATTGTTGTAGAGATTATATGTATCTAGATAGTAGTTGTATGCTACTATGGTAGATGTGATCCAATGGTAGTGGTTGTGTGTCACTGGTTAGTAGCAATATGCTACTAGGAGTGTTTGTGTACCATTGGATAGTAGTTGTATATTATTATGAATAGACACAATTGTATTCTATTGGATGACATTGTTCTGATTTCCATGGAGACTATCTAGTTGGATAGTGATGATGGTGCTCGTGATTTGATCATGAGATAACCTATGTGGCTATGATGATGCTACCGTTTGAATGGTCTGTTTGTGCTCAAGACAATTTCCTTTAATACCTCCCTATCTAGGAGGGAGTGTTGATAATTATGGTAGTTGTGGGAGGTATTAACCTCTACGTGTAACCTTGATGAGACTAGAATATTTCAGGAAGCAAGAGAAACCTTAAAAGATTGGATAATAAAACCTAGAAGACAAGTAGGCTCAAGAGATTAATTAATATTGAGTTATTAGACTCGGGGAAGAGAAGTCATCCCAATCAGGTGATTTGCAACAGTATAAATAGAGGGTGGTAGAGCTCATTTGGTCTCATTCACTCACAATTGCATAAGGACTAGATGTGTGCATGACTGGTGGAGAACTGCAATTGTTGCAATAGTGACTTAGTCTTGGGTTATGGTTTGGAATTTATGTTTGGTCTTTGGCTGTTGTTTCTTGGTATGCTAGCCTTGGAGAGAGGTACGATACCTTGGTTGACTGTTGGTTTGCTTCCGGAATTGTTTTGTCTGTCAAGGTTAAAGGTGCTTGGGGGTGGCCTTTGTGCCTATAGTTGGGTGACAATATTTCTATATTGTCTAACATGAAAACGAGCACATCTGTTATATTGTAACACGGGGCCTAACCCCAAGGGGGAACAAGAGATTCAAACCCGTGACCTCCTCCATTGGGGATAGCTTCACGTCTAGATAAAAACCACTTGAACTAACCCTTGGGGCTAGGTGAAACTGGATGTTTACCCCATCCAGAGTTTATTTCCTTCTCATGCAATTCCCATATATATATTATTTCCTATTAATCCTAGTTGACAGGCTCACAAATATTATATTATAGAGATTATAACAAGGGTACTTTCTAGTTTCAAGAGATTCGAACGTCAACAAATCTCTAATTATTGAAAGCAAGAGATGCTTATCTTCGTCTATTTAGTCTTCTCTATTATTGTTTTGAATTAGTAAATAAAAGAAACATAAAAAAAATTAATTCTATGATAAACAATCCATACTAAATTCTTAATTCTATGTGCTTCAACTAAAAAGGGTGACATTACATATTCAGATACTTAAGTCTTGCTATTTAAATGAAAGGAAACCTAATGTGTCTATAACTGATTATTTTATATTTAATGCAATAAAAAAAACCTTTTATGATATTAGTTTCGCCCAAAGGATCTTTGATATATTAGTGTCTTTTTCGATCACAAGCCAATGATATATGTAGAAATTTGTTTCTTTTTACAACAAATCTAATTTTATCCATTGATGTTTGGTACTTTTAAATCTAATCTAACATATAGAATGCAATTGTGTAGCCACATTAGATGTCCTTGATTTCCTTCGTTCATAATTTCATTATCCAACATCTTTTAGGACAGAAAATAGACCATATTTTAGGAATAAGATGACCATGTAGCATTCTATTTCCATTAAATTCCCAAGATTCATAATGGACATAGCTTCAAGGAGTCAACTTATTTTTGGAATTTTGTAGATTACGTTTCTTTATGGATTTGCCCATGTCATCATTTCAAGTTCTATGATGCATTGCTTTACAGCCTCTTGGAGATGACATGTTAGGTTGGAAACAGATTTTGTCTGACAACTGTGGAAGGGACGTGCTTCCCTTTACAACTCCACTTGTTTTAGTTATCGTCCTTTCACCCTTCATGCACAACAAACATCCTCCGCTCTATAAAACTCTCTTATTGGTGATGTGGCCTCAATAGCATTTTAACTTGAATTCACGTAATCTCAAATTTCATGTAATCACATACATAGTTAAATGCCCTATTTACTCGTAATCACATATGTAGTTAAATTCTCTATTTACCCATCCAATCACAGATTCTTAGGTGATTCAATTTGTCATTTTACTCAACCACACAATCTTTGGTCAAGATGCTCATGTATTTTGGATGTTGGATTTTTTAAAACCACCAATATGTTATATCAATGATAATGGTAGTTGTAGTTGTAAAGTTCAAAAAAGTGCATTAAAAATAGAGACATTTTAATGTTATATACATGTAGAAAATAATTTGTATTTACTATATAAATTGTTAGAATTACCTAATTTCATTTAAGACCCCAAATGTTATGGATTTATTAGTAATTTATGATGAAAAAAGATCTCAATATCTCCTCAACCACATTCTCCTACCGTTCATCCACTACCACCAACATACTTAATAATCCTTTTACTTATTCATATGTCCTATTAAGTTGATGGAACCAACCTACTAAGTAAGCCTTTTACTTATTCGTATATCATATTAAGTTAATGCTCAATCGATTATTTATGTAGTATAAAAAAAATACTTCTCCCACACAACCACTCCAAATCACTAAGACATTCCTTTTCCCACTTAGAGATATGGTAGTTTCACTTGAAAGGCTAGCATCGAATTATGGTAACAAAATAAGGAAATATTTTTGTTTAAGTAGAATAATTTCACAAAGCTTCGAAGAGAACTATGAAAATGCCAAATAGAACTCTACAATGATATAGATGTCAAATTATTATCACTTTGTTCCATGTTTATATTATTATTATATTTAGTATTGAAGCATTCCATAAGAATATATAAATAAATAAAAGTTATATGAGATGGGAAAATTAAGGTACATAATTCATTTATTTATTTTACTTATTCCAAAACCATCTTTTTGAGGATATGGTATAAGCCATTTGGAATTTAATCGAATGGTAGTAGTAATTACTCTATCATTGTTGTTGTCATGTAGGTCATTTTGTTAGGCATTGGAAATTTGAGATATTGTATGTGTATTAATTTATATGGTTATCTATAGTATGAATTATTTAGTTTTACTAAGTTGTTTAAATTGATGTGATGAAATTGATGTGATGGTTATGTTTATTTGTAAGAAAATGATGATGTTTATAATGAGGTTTCAAAGATTTTTTTAACCTAAAGAAAATTCAAAACCTTAATTTTAGAAGATCAAAAGTCAAAAGGTTTGCAGGCTTCGATGGGGTAGTTGATATGTCAACTTCTCAAGGGTGTAACTTTTGTATACAATCTTCTTCTCTAGGGCGTAACTTTTGCATACAATCTTCATTTGGGGTGCACAATAGCTAGTTGGAAAGGTCTAGACGAGGAGAACACATTTCGTTTAGCCTAGTATTTTCCTTTACTTACATGGTAGCTGTTGTCAAGCCCAAAAAACATCGTTTAGGACTTCAAAACGACCCTAAAAATTCAGGACCCAAAAAACCGTAGAAAAACTACAAATATAGAAACCCATGTTTTGAGCCAGTGTAATAGATGGGTGTCCACCCATTTCCACTAAAATCAATGACAATGTTCCAAATTTAAAAAAAAATACTTACATGATGAACCGAATGAAAATTCTCTAAATCAAAATTCCTTCTAACACTACAATCAAACTTTAAATGATTGCGAACATGACTCAAAAAACATTTAGAGAAAATATATATACATAATCAATAAGCTAAATATAACTCCATTTCCCCGTTACAATGACTATGTTAATCGGAAGGCCATCTACCATGTCAACCTCAACACAAACTCGAGCCACCATCTTTACATTCACCATCTTTACATTCATTTGCTCAATTCTCTTATTAAGATAAATAAATTTACTTATTAAATTATAATGATCTGAAGGCTTTGAACATCCCATAATTATTACGATAGTTAGAAACTTTATTCAAATCAATTAGATACTAGCACAGCAGCTAAATAGCTGTTGGTGAATTCAAAAAGACTGAAAGAATACATTAAATTTTATTATTGATTAACAAATAAACTGTTGGAAGTTAATGATTAAAATCACAACGATTTATTTTGTGTGACTACTAAGAATATTCCAACCATATTTAATCCTGTCCATAAAAAACTTATTAAGCACTAAATCCCTATTAAATCTGCCCATCAATTTGAAATATATTTTCTATTACCAAAACATAAAATTCTTAGATATAGTTTATTCTCGTTATTATTTTTAAACTTTAATATGTATATAACACTACAATTTAATGGTATTGTGGGTTACAATCTTTCCTTCAAGTTACTTTTCCAACACATTTTTCGGCAATACAGTTTTAAATTTCCCAAAAACCTGCTACTGCCCTTCCCAGGAACCTGCAAGCTTGGCAGGTGAACTAATAAAGCATTTAATATGAATTTAAATCCAATTAAAACTACATAGTGCAGAGTACGACTGCAACCGCCCTTCCCAAAAACCTGCTACTGCCCTTCCCAAGAACCTGCGAGCTTGGCAGGTGAATTAATAAAGCATTTAATATGAATTTAAATCCAATTAAAACTGCATAGTGCAGAGTACGACTGCTACTGCCCTTCTCAAAAACCTGCTACTGCCTTTCCCAAGAACCTGCAAGCTTGGCAGGTGAATTAATAGAGCATTTAATATGAATTTAAGTCCAACTAAAACTGCATAGTGCAGAGTACGTGGTATGTTTATAATTTTTTCGAATTATTTATTTGAATATAAATTTTCAAAGTCTCACAAATAGGTTAAAAAGTTTACAGACACGGGAGACAATTAAGTCCCAGCATAGTCGCACCACCGATCAAAAATTGAATGTATAGATTGGACAATATTTTTCTTTCGATAAGAAGATTTTAATAAAGAGTTTAATGTAACTTTTTACAAAACGTTGGAAAAAATGATAAACTAATACATAATCTGACCGAAAATGGTAAACTACATGATCTGACGACCAAAAACTATAGTTCCTGAGAGGCAGGACTAAAAATAAACCAACGACTGTAATCCCAGACGGAGGTAGTACTAAAAATAAACCAACAAATGACATTATGAGTAAGTTTACTTTTTTTTTTTTAGATTTTTCAGATTTTGTTTTTAAATTAATTTTTGGTCATTTCAATATTTTGAGTATCTGGATTGATTTAAAATGTTTGAGTATCTGGATTGATTTAAAATGGGACAAAATTTTTTAGATAAAAATGGGACAAATTTTTTTAGATAAAATTGTTAAATACATGAAACTTTGATCCATACAAAACTCAAACTACCCTTGAAAATTTAACCAAATTCAAATCCAATTTTTTATAAAAAAATTGGAATTATTTTATTACCTTTTTCCAAGAAAAAATTCCTCCAATTTTATAAAGATTATAAAACCATTTACAGAGCTAAAACAGTCATGAGTCAACTGGACAAATCAGCAGTCACTCTGAGTGTACAAAAACGCCAAAGCGCACCAGTCAGTGGAATAAACAGGAAATCAGTGTCAACGCGCATCAGCCCGCAGAGTTAAGTAAAACAACAACCCGCCAGTCAAAAGAGATTCGGATCAGAAGGAATGAGGATAACAGAGGCAAAACATCAGTCTGCCTAATATAATCCTGTACCTATGCCAGAGAAGAGATCAAACCATCATTCAAAAATGTTAAAGGATGAGATTGAACTGTCTATTCCATTGTCACAGTGGAAGACCGAGAGTCTTCCCACCGTCCCTCTGAGGGCCTTCTTTGAGAGAGAATCCGCCACTCTGTTGTGTATTCTGGGAATATGAAAGAAGTTGATGGCGGTGAAGTGTGAGATCAGGGCCCTCGCTTTATCCAACCAGCTCTCAATAGAGACCGAGTGGAGGTTGCTTTTCTGGCTTATCCAGTCAATGATGACTTTCGAGTCACCGAGGACAAGTAGATTGTTGATGGACCATAGGGAGGCTAAGGTGAGGGTGGCCCACAAGCCCATGAGTTCCGCTCTTGTATTTGTGCCCTCCCCGCAGCTAAGGAACCACTTAGTAATCCTCCTCGTATGAGATTTAAAGAACCCCCCAGCTCCACAGCAGAGGCCATTTGATAATGCAGCTCCGTCGAAGCATGCCAGAGTGTGGCCATCAGCCAGGGTGATATCACACACTTTTGGTGGAATGGACTTTAATGAGGAGACCTGCCACTGAAAATTAGCCAAAATACGGTGAAAAACCGCTGAAACAGAGGGAGGGCGATTCTCAAAAGTCGCCCTGTTCCTCTCATCCCATATGCCAGCAGGCATGAGCAGCCAAAGTCGGAGGGGCGCACTTAATTGATAACCAAGAGGTAATGCTATCCGATAAGGTTGGTCCACTCCAGGAAGCCTTAATTGAGAAGTGAGAGAGCAAGCGGTTCCATACTTCCATGGAGAAGTGGCAGTGGACCAACAGATGGTTTACCTCCTCTGATGAATTTCTGCATAGTAAACAGATGCCTGGGCCTTCCCAACCCCTTCGACTAAGGGCGTCCCAAGTAAGAACAAGACCACTGCCAGCTAACCAAAAGAATAGCTTTAGCTTGATTGGGATCCCCCACTCCCAGATCCGCCGCCTCCAAGATCGGTCATCTATCAATTGCTTCTGGTAGAGGAGCGCTACATAAAAGTTTTTAACTGAGCAGGTGCCTGAGGCATCCCCTCCAGCCCAAATAAGAAGGTCCGGCGAGTCAGATAAAGAGATGCTAGCTCTCTTGAGCGCAGTGGAATAGTGTTTCCACTCCGTGGCATCCAGTCCATCAAGGCGAAGGTCGGTGCTGTCCTTCCAACCATCAGGCAGAGAGTTGATTCCACCTGGGATGTTTACAAGGGCTAGTGTCGAGTGATTGTGGGCGTCAAGTCGCGCGCACAGCGAGGAGGAGAGTAACGAGGAAGCCCCCAAACCAAGAATCATATCTTTACCCACTCGAACGTTGTTTCCTGTGCCTGGTTTCCACCTAAGCCAATGGAGCACCACCTTTGATGACGCCACCAGCCCTTTCCAAAAAGGGGACGCCCAGTTTTGTAGGAGCGTAGGCCTTCTTAGCCAATGGAGGAGCGGCCTTGCTCCCAAGTACTTGTCCCTGATGATCCAGTTCAAAATGCTATCATGCGTTACTGCCCTCCAGAAGGAGCTTGCCAGAAGGGCCGAGTTGAAGGAGGCGAGGTTTTTTAGTCCCCAGCCCCCTGCCTTCCGAGGCTTGGACAGTGACTTCCAGCAACAAAGGTGAAAACGGTGATGGCCCGGATGGTCATTCCACAAAAAATTGAAGGATATCCGTCTAAGAAGATTTAGAGTCTTAGAAGGCAAACGCTCCAGAGTCATCCAGTAGACAGCCAGGCTTTCCAAAACCGATTTGACTAAGACGAAGCGGCCTCCCAATGACAGCCACTTGTTGCACCAGAACTTTATCCTATTTTCAAAGTGGGACACAAGCCAATTCCAGTCCCTTGGTGTGGATGCTCCCATTCTCAGCTGGAATCCAAGGTAGGTGAAACCCTCGTTTAGGTCAATAAAGGAAAAGGGAATGGAGGACTGTAGGGGGAGAAGCTCAGCAGGGGAAAGTCCCCGGTAGTGGACCGAGGACTTGGAGGGATTAATAGTTAGGCCCGAAGCTGTGCTGAACAATTGGAGCACTTCTAGGATAACAAGCCACTCAACAGGGTCAGCTTTGGATAGGATGAGAACATCGTCAACAAAGATAAGATGGAAAATTTTAACTAACTTTGAGACCTTAATACCTGAAAACTGATGCTCGGTGAAGCTTTTGTAGAGAAGCAGGCTAAGGCCTTCCATAAGCAAGATAAACAGGTAGGGGGGAAGAGGACACCCCTGTCGGAGTCCCCTGCCGCTCTTGAAGAAATTTGTGGGTTCTCCGTTGATCAAAACCGCAAAATTGGCGCTGGTAACACAAGAAAGGATCCACTGTATGAACTTACTGCCAAAGCCAATAGCATGTAAAACTAATCTTAAGAATCCCCAGTCTATGCAGTCAAACGCCTTTTGGAGGTCTAACTTTAATATCAATGCCTTTTGTTTTTTTTGCTTGATACTATGGATGCACTCGTGGGCGGCCCCAATCGCATCTTGAATTCTCCTGCCTTTCAAGAAGCCCAACTGTTTCGCAGAGATGCATTTATCCAGGAAGGGCTTGATTCGGTTCGCGATCACTTTGGAGATTATCTTGTAAATGAGATTGCACAATGAAATTGGTCGAAAATCACTGAAGGAGAGCGGTGTAGAGGCTTTAGGAATCAGAACCAGAAAGGTGGCATTTAGACTACCATGAATTTTACCTTTTATGCGGGAGTCTTCAACCATCTGTAGGAGGTCTTCGCCCACGAGATCAAAAAAGTGTAAGAAAAATTTCGATGTCCATCCGTCAGGGCCCGGGCTCCTCTCTTTCTTAAAGTGTAGCAGGATACTCTTGATCTCCGAGAGGGTAGCAGGCTTATATAGTTCTGTATCATTCTCGGCAGAGATTATCGACGGGAAAAGACTGGCAGTAGAGCATTGCTCCAGAAGGTTTAAATTGCTGGGTGCTGCGTATAGGCTTTTGAAGTATGAAACAGCCTCCGACTTAATGGCTTCTTGACCTCGGATGTCTGCCTCGCTGCTATCTTTGATCGACCAGATGATCTTGCTAGTCCTGTTATGACTTGCAACTTTATGAAAAAATTTTGAATTTGAGTCGCCACTTTGAAGCCATGTGGCACGGCTGCGAAGCCTCCAGGCATTCTCCTCTGATCTCAGAATGGAATTTCGGAGTAATTCGAGCGCCTTCAGTCTGGATGCCTCCCCCAATGTGAGCGCAGTGGAAGACGACAGATGTAGGAAATGAGAAATGTCCGATTCAAGAGAAGCAAGTCGAGACCGTTCCTGTATCCTGTTGTCATGATACCACGATTTTGAAAAAGCTTTTAAAGTTTTTAATTTCCAGACAAGCCTTAACTGGGCGTTTCCTTCAGAAAGAAAGCAAGTATCCCTCCAAACCGCGTGAACCATCGCAGAGTAATCAACAACTGAGAGCCAATGATAGTTGAATTTGAAGGGGGTCAAGTTCATGCGCGTCATCGGTCTCAGTTGAAGGAAAATGGGGGCGTGGTCGGAGAAGAAAGGGTGTTCAACCCACAAGGAAGGCAACTCAGAGGAAGTGAGGTAGCTGTCTGCCACAAGAAATCGATCAAGTCTCCTTGCGATGGCTTCATGGCCGGCCCTCCCGTTGCGCCAAGTAGGGGACAAACTGGTCGGCTCAATGTCAATTAAGTTATGTGAGGCAAACAACTCTTTATAAAATTTCTCGGAGGAGCCCGGCAGGTAAGCACCACCCCAATTTTCTGCAGCAGAAAGAATAAGATTTAAATCTCCTCCCATAATGAGATTTTGAATAGATAGGAGTCCACTAGATGCCAATGTAGACCAGAAACGCTTCTTGTCTGAACATGGGCCATAGATGTTAAGGAAGGCCAGTTTCTGTGAAGAAGCAAGACAACTACCAAGTAAGAGAATGCCACCATTTAAATGAAAGGGCTTTAGATCAAAAATCCTGGGGGTCCCATGCCACGAGCAATCCACCAGAATTTCCACAGGAGCTGACCGCCACTGTGAACCAAGAAGGACGGAAACAATAAACAAAATCTCTAGACGAGTGGTCGGCCGAGAGAGTTTCTTGTAAGAAAATCACGTCTGGCTTTGAACGCTCCAGTAACCTATGGAAGGAGGCCGCCTTGAGGGTGCCCCCAATCCCTCGAATGTTTAGGGATAGAACAATCATTTGGAACGTGCCAAAGCCTTCAATGCTCTAAGTGCTTTGCCCTGCTGAGTAGGAATGTCTGAACCTGTAGAAGTGTTAAAGATCTCCTTCTGTTTCCTGGAGCTCCGCGTCTGTAGGGGAGAGAGCTCAGTAGCAATGCCTCTATGCCAAACCGTGACATTACCTTTTCCAGCTGTTATCGGGGGCTTGGAGGTAGAGCATTCGGCCAAGGAGTCTTGGCATATGTGTTCTTTACCCCGGAAAATAGGCAGCTCTGGGAAAGTATCTGACGGATCAATGGAAGAAATCTGGGTGGGCGAAATGTCCAGGAGACTTAAGTCGACATCTTCCGTCTGTTTAAACCCAGCAGGGGTCAATGGAGGGGCCGACGGCTTCAAGGTAGAGGGGGAGGATCCTATCGGCGATGGGTGAGCATCAAGTTCAGAGGGGTGGCAGTTAGTTGACTGGTCTGGTAATACCGGTGGAGGGAGCACCCCATCCGCCTAGGGAGAGCTGGAGTCAATGCCCAGGGAAGTCAGCCAGTGAAAGCTTTTGTAGGTGTCTTTTTCGGCTGCAGAAAGAGAAACAAAGAGAGCAGGACAGGTTTGTTTCAGAATATTCAGTGGTAAGTCGATCGTCTCGGGAGCTGGAGAGGGGACATCCAGGTAGGCAAGGGATGGGTCGGAATCCATATAAGCTGGTGGGTTTAAAAGAAGATCAGATTCATCAGAGTCAACAGCAGGGTCAATAGAGACTTTACCAGGGCAGGAGTGTCGTAGGTGGCCGGTCTCCCGACAAAGATTGCAACGGAAAGGGATCCCAAGGAAGTCAAGTTTCTGTAGGATTTTCCGACCTCTCCAAGCGATTTCAATGGATTCCGGGAGCCCAGAAGTGATATCCAGTTCCACCAGCACTTTACCCACCTTCCGCGCCGGACCAGCAAGAGTCAGTGGGTCGAGAGTTATGAATCTGTCGAGAGAGTCCCCTATAGCTCTGAGGGCTTCAGCATTCCAGAGATAAAGAGGGAGGCCCGGAAGGAGGACCCAGATATGCCTAAACTGGAAGTAGTCTGAATCCGGACTGAACACTAATCTCCAACGCTTGAGCATGATACTGCTTCCTCCATAGATCCAGAAAGAGGAGAGAAGCAAGGATGCATCATCTGGCGACTTGCAGTGGAAGCCAAGCCATCCCTTCGAAAGATATAGCACTTCAGGAGAGTAACCAAGAAGTGGCACCCATTTCAGCTTTATCCATTCCTCCAGTGGAATGGTGCTCAGACTCTTGTAGGAGATCCGACCCACCAACGTGCAGGTGGACATCTTGCACAGATGTTCAAAACCAACCCCGTCCCCCAGAACCAGTCGCGAAATGGCTTTTTTTGGTTTCCACACTCGTCGACCGAAGGTGGGTAAGTGGCCAGGGGAGGGGGCTTTGTGGTTTGACTGACGAGCAATGTTTGATGAAAGGTTTTTGATGGGAATAGAATTACCGGGAAGAGAGCTAGTAGGCCGGCAGTTGGCTGTCAAAAGGAGGGAATCAATCCCTGTAGTGAAGTCAGAGGAAGCTAAAAGGGTAGAGGTAGTAGGGGTCTTTGCTGGATGGGTCGATTTAGTGGATTGAAGCAAGTCTACCTGGTCAAAAAGACCCTCCTGTTCCCAGATTATCTCGTCAGAGGGCTTCATGAGTGACTTAGTCAGAGATTCCATTATATAACTCGAGTGCCAGTAAAAAATCCACTGGGTTTTACGATCCACCAGGAGGACGGTTCAAAGGAGAAAGGTAGTGGTCGGGCCCTACCGAGCAGCAGTGGGTCTGAATCAGGTTCGAGAACAGTGCAAGACTAATGGAGACAAAAGCATGTCTGCCACTAACGCAGAGGGAAAACGACAGGAGGCAGGTAGACAGACAGTAAATCAGTGCTGATCAGGTGGACCAAATAAGGAGTGGAGAAACGACGGCAACAGGATCTCGTAGGGTCCGTGAGCCACAGAAAACGAAGAGCCAGGTCAAGAAGGAGCATGTGAAACAGAGTCAAGAGGGAGCTTGTGAAACAGATGCAAGTTCAAGAACGAGAGATTTGATAAAAAAGGGGGGAAAGTAAACAGAGGCTAGTTCAAATAACGAGCAAGATCAGTGATCGGAACTTTATCAGTCAAGGCTGGATACGGACCAAAGTAATACTAGCGCCATGACAGTCAATCGAGGGAGCACTAAGGAGAAGCAGTAGGACCACTGGAGCAGGAACGCGGGCGGCCATCATCGTTCCCGAACAATAATCAACCTACTGCTCCTTCATGATCATGAAATATTCTAGAATGAAATATTCTAGTTACCCAGAGAAAAACTCGGAAATTCTCATACTGGGATAAATACTTGAAGAAAAATCAATATCGAATTATTTTATTACCTGCAAAATAAAACTAGAAAGAAAAAGTTTGCTACAGAATTAACCTACTCCATTTAAATGTCCGTTCCCCAAGGCCAACATATTGGTAAAAACGGCGACCAACAAAACAAAACAAAGGAACGGAACATAGCAAATAAGAAAGATACAAAATCAATGCCATTAAGTGGACTTGGGTTCAATCTTCACTCCATCTACAAGAAGCCCGCGTTTCCAATGCCCCGCTTCCACTTCTTTCATTCGAAATTCGACGTGAGAAGAATCATCATCAATATCTTCTGTTGCTCTCACTGTGAATTCCCCTGCAACCACTTCCACCCATTCATCCACCTCATGAGGAAGAAGATGCTCGAATTAGTTTACACCCTTTAAACATAATAGTGTAGTGTACATCTATTTATATCAATTACCTTTTATAACTGGGTTAAACAAAATTTGCAAACATTAAACATAAATTACATATACAAAAAAAAACTTCCAGTAAAATGAGATTTCAATCTGTAGTGGGTCAGAATAGGAATAGCTTGTCAAGAAAGAAAAATCGTTCGATGCAAAACTCAAACACTGCCCAAAACCATATGAAGATCGGTTTTAAGTGATTATTAATGAACTTACTGACAGAGTTATTTTAGAAAAAAAATTCAGAAATATAAACAACAACATCAAAGTTTCAACCCTTACCCTATCACCCTATCAATCATCTTTTGCATCTATTTTTCTAATATACCGTGCAAAAAACAAGCAACAGAGTTAGAGTTTCAAAGCCTGACGATATCAATCATGTTTTGCATGTATTTTTCCGATATAGTGCCCAAATAACAAAACCCTAATTGTTAATTTTTTTAAAATTGATTTTAAAATGGTTTATGCCCAAATAACAAAACCCTAACCAAAATAACAAACCCTAATTGTTAATTTTTTTTTAAATTGATTTTAAATGGTTTAGTATACACCCAGAACATATATTATTGCTTCGCTTGCTTACCTAATACTTGTGTTCAGTGTATTTGGACGGGCCATAAGGCTCCTTTCCATATTTCGATGGAGTTCATTGGAATGAGAGAAATTAAACAGTAATTCGTTGAACGAAACAATAATTACAGTAATGAAACCGTAATTCTATTCGTTAAACAAAACTGTTATAAATTAAGATAGTAATTAAACTAAACAGTAAGATAGTAATTAAAGGAAATGGAACAAATGTAACGGAAATCATACACTGAAGAAGTATACAGCGATCCAGCGATGGGTTACAGGCGATACAGTGCAGAAGTCTTATCTAGCGACGGGCAAACGATCCAGCCACAAGACTATGCAACGTTGAGCGATCTAGCATCAACCCGAGATAGAACGATGTAGGGTTCAGCGATGCTGCAGCAGAATTGACATGCAGAGTGATTAGGAATTTGATAGGGAAGGATCTATCCAACAAATTAAAATGCATTTCCATGTAAAGATAAACGGCCAGCCCAAGGAGTGCAAATGCCACTCCAGGCTGTACCATCCACCTGGACATAAATGGAAATACCACTCCAGGCTGCACCATCCACCTGGACATAAATGGAAATGGCACCCCAGTACACATCATTGAAACTTAGATAGAGGAAGCCGACATTTAGCAATGTGATCGTTAGTGGAGATCAATAATTACAAGCGTTTGGGAGTTTTATATAGATTAATCCATCAAGTCTTATTATAATTCCAACAAGACAGGTTGTAGAGCAACAAGTCCCTGCTCAGAAGGTAGAGGAGCTTGGAGCTTGTTGTAACCGCATCCGAGCAACCCTGCACATACGAACAACAAGTCCCTGCCCAGAAGGTAGAGGAGCTTGTTGTAGCCGCATCCGAGCAACCCTGCACACACGAACATTTGTGGTGATTAATATAAATTGAAGCAGCCGGTATATACTACTGTATTGTTGCTCCTCAGGTTTGTTTCCAGCCTGCAAGCTTGACTTGATCACCTTGTTTATTTGTTTGATTTGTTTCCAGCCTGCAAGCTTGGCTTGATCACCTTGTTTATTTTCCTGAAGAAAGACACAATGTTATAAATAGTTTTTTAGTTATATATAAATTTTAATTGGAGGCTGTGCTCATGGAGTGGGTTTGGATTTTGGGTACAGAACGTCATCGACAAATGTGGCTGTGGCTGTGAATTTTAAGTGGCCTGCACAGGAATTAAAATGTTAAGATAACTTCAGCCACTTCCAATAAAGCAAAGTCAGTATGTGCCAATGCTTTGGGAATGGCTTCTGGGACTATCGTGCTATTCTGTTAATAAATTCATAATTTTTTAAACTTAACAAATAAAATAATCTGACCTTCTGACCTTCCACGTGTAGCGCTCCATGGACAGACTTGACATGTGTCACGCATAGCGCTCCACAGACTGGACATGTCTCACATGCTGGGTGTCTGCAAATTTCAACCGTCGGCTCTATCACCTAGTGCCCAAGTCGCCCAGAGTTTACTTGAGCAGGTAAACATATTCATATCTTTGGCCTCCCTTCGCAATTCTCATTGTTCAATCCAGATTGCATCCTTCCATGAAAATTATCGCATGGATCTATTTAATTCCTCTTAGATTCTGAATGTTTACCTCGAACAAACAGTGTATGGTGAATGCCCGAATGCTAAATCAAATTCAAGTTATTTAACAAAACTCAATGTGATTTAAAACGAAAACTTCTGGATGTCTGGCAATATGATACCTTTCAAACCCTCACTGCATTACCTATCCTGTCTTAAGTAAATTATGGAATTCTACAGATTGAGCACCCGAGCTTTCCTAGTAACATTACCCAATGAGATTTGAAATCAACCCTTTTGGATGTCCTGGAATTCGCTATCCTCCTAACCCTTACTGCATTAGTTTGGCTGAATTCAGTGGAAATTAATAATAAGATTTCAATTTCATTTTCAATAAATTATGTAATTCTACAGATTGACCAGCAAGCTGCGGAATCGCTTGGGAAACAAGACAAGCCTCGATCCAATGAACTTAACATCGGCTTTGGCAAGCCGAGTGAAACTCCTCCTTTGCAAGATCAATTCAAGAAGAAGTCACAGGAGACCCCTGAACTTTTCAATAAACAGCACATAAAAAATATTCGAGGTGAAAAGTATTCACGGACCCAACATCTCCATGGCCTTAAGAAATCCACCTCAACTTCTGTTACCTCACAGCATGAGGCAACAATCCAAGAGGCACTGGGGAGGTCGTTGCCTAAGGTTGCTAAGCCGTTGCCGGTCCTGGGAAATGATGACTGGACAGAACTCTTAGATTCCCCTGAGCTTACTATTCGTGGAAGGAATTTGGGAAACTCCAATAATTCTTGAAATAGCAATTTTACAGGTAAGACTTCTTTCTTTGCAGGCAAAGATGCATACAAAAATGGGTTTTCAAATGCCGAAATGTCTGTATCTGTTGCTTTTAAGCATGCTCTACCCAATTCATATAATTCAAAGCTTTCACGGAGTGCTCGTTATTCAGATGGCTTGGCATCGTCAAAATCTCTGGATTCAAACAAATTTGTGAGACAGGATAATAACTCAGAGCCTGATTCTAGATGTAAAGGAGATGGATACAGAATCCAGAATGAGACACCTGCTGCAAGAGGTACATCCTTGAGTATCATTAAGCGTATCAATCAACCAGACATCGTTCATGGTAGTAATTCTTCCATGAATTTCAATATATTTTTTTAAAACATTGAAAAAGTATTGTTATTTGTGCCAAGTTAATAGGAAAAACAAAATTCAATTATTAATAGTCCCTACTGAGCCCCCGAAAGGACAAGGACTAATCAGCAAAATTTGATTACTAATAATCCCTACTCGATCCCTACTCGCCGGAAGGACAAGGACTAATCAGCAAAATTCGATTACTAATAGTCCCTACTCGCCGGAAGGACAAGGACTAATAAGATTGGTATTAACTTGGTGAAGCACAAGGACTACTAAGATTGGTATTAACTTGGTGATAGGTGATTATTTTAGGGTTATATGATATGCAAATCCACGTGTAAAATTATGGAATGAATAAAGACAAATATTAATGTGTAAATTTTATCTTTGTTACACTATGGAATGAATAAATACTAGTATTAATTTGGTGTTAGGTGAATATTTTAGGTTTCTATGATATATAAATTTATGTGAAATTTTTTTTCTTAGTTTTTGTTAACTAAAACTGAAAAGTAAGTATTTAATAATGACGACAGAGATTAATAAGATTGATTTTTTATTAACTAAAATTGAAAATAATTTAATAATGAGGACAGGGACTAATAAGATTGATATTAACTTGGTGTTAGGTGATTATTTTAAGGTTATATGATATGCAAGTCCATGTGTAAAATTATGGAATGAATAAAGACTAGTATTAATGTGTAAAATTTTCTCTTTGTTACACTATGGAATGAATAAATACTAGTATTAATTTGGTGTTAGGTGAATATTTTAGGTTTCTATGGTAAATTTATGTGAAATTTTTTTTCTAGATTTTTTGTTAATTAAAACTAAAAATATTTAATAATATTAATGAAAACTAAAAATTATTTAATAATGTTTTGTATTATAGATATATTATATTGTTATTTATTGAGAAATGGTTGTAAGAGTTGTGTTGAATAATTGTGAGAGTTGTGTTAAAGTGATAGTAATTTTAAAATTAAAGAATATTATAATATCAACTCTTGATGGGTGGAATCTGCCTTGAAGAAAACTGGAAGAAATCCAAATGCTCAGACATTCACCGCCTAAAGTCTTGAAATGCCAATAATATTGGAATTCAAATGTATACCAACATGTCTATATGAAACACTAAAACCATCCTATTCATAGATATCTTTAGATATACTATTGTTTTTGTGTATAATCTACTTTTCCTAAGAATGGTTTAAATAAACCTCAATAATTATCTACATATCTATATATAGAAACACTAAAACAAAGTTGATAAAGTCTAATTTAACAATTATTAAGAGTTTTTAAATTCTCAAATTTAATAATTATAAAAAGTTTTCCAAATAACATTCTTGCATCTACACATATATAGACACTAAAACAAAGTTGATAAAGTATAATTTAACAATTATTAAGAGTTTTTAAATTCTGAAATTTAATAATTATAAAGAGTTTTCTAAATAGCATTCTTGCATTTTCTTAGTGTAAACTAGTAGAGTAAACTTCATCATCTTACTATATATTAACATAAATAACATTATGCTTTTTTAGTCATAGTGGATAGTAGGTTTATACTTCATAATGAATATTGTGTTCTTTAACGTTTTTTATCTTTAAGAATGTTAAGAATGAAGTATAATAAAATTAAGATTTAGACCATGTCTTTATGTTTATAATTTTATTTTTGGAAACTAATTATTATTATAATTATAATTATAATTATTTATTTTTTGTTTTGACACATTTTATAAATGATTATTTTGTGGATTAACTTAAATTGTTTATAATAATAATAAAAATATTAATTTACAAAATACAAGTATGATTCTAAGTTTCCTTCTATGTAATATATCACATTTCAAAGTTGTTATCTTTTTCACAAAGGGAACACTTAGGTAGATTTTTTTTTTCAAAACTATGCCAAAAATTATTTTTTCGTCATGCATCAAACAAAAGCAAACCTTGTCATGCGATGAAGATGCCCCGAAATTGTAATCTGAACAAATTGGACGTTACAATGTGACAAACATAGTAATTTTGTAATGTGTCGAACATAGTAACGTCGCACTCTGTCGAACATAGTAACGTTACAATTTGTTGAACATATTAACGTCACAATTTCAAAAACATAAACTGACATCACAATCTGATGACCATAGCCATTTCATCATAATGTGGATAGTAATGTTGCAATGTGACACACATTAATAGACGTTGCAATGTATCACACATCGCCCTGCCATCATAATGTGATGAACATTTCCTCATGTTGTAATGTCACACACATATCCCAATGTTGCAATGTGACAAACATTTCCAAACATTGCAATGTGTCAAACATATTAACATTGCAAGCTACCAAACTTAGTAATGTCACAATGTGACAAGCATAGCCCTGGTGTCACAATGTGACAAGCATAGCCCTGGTGTCACAATGTGACAAACATAAACAAATGTCGCAATGTATCGAACATAGCCTTGTCATCGCAATGTGACAACCATATCCTTGTGTTCCAATGTGATGCTTGTATCTCGACGACACATTGTGAAAAACATTTCGAAACATTACAATGGGACGAATACAACCCATAGTCGCAATGTGTTGTATAAAATCAAATGTGGAAATGTGACAGACATAGACCAACATTGGACTCAGAAAAACATTTCCTCACATTCCATTGTGATGCACATATCCTAATGTCGCATTGTGACATACATTTTGAGACGTAGCAATGTGTTTCACATCACCCTATAGTCGCAATGTCACACACATATCCTGAGGTCACAATGTTTCGAGCATAATAACGTTGCAATCTACCAAACATAGTAACGTCGCAATGTGATGAACATAAATGGACATTGCAATGCGACAAACATAACCCTGTCATCATAATGTGACAAACATATCCTTGTGTTCTAATGTGACAAATGTATCCTGACGTTGCATTGTGACAACCATTTCCAAACATTGCAATGGGATGAACACAACCCATTGTCTCAATGTGATGTACACAATCGAATGTGGCAATGTGACACAAGTAGACCAACATTGCAATGAGATGAACATTTCCCAGCATCACAATGTGATAAACATATCCCACAATCGAATTGTGAGAAACCTATTCCAACACCATAATATGACAATAAAAAATCCTTCATCATAATTTGATGACCATAACCTTATGATCTCATGTGACGAACAAAAGTTGATGTCACCATGTGATGAACAAAATCTAATGATGCAATGAGACAAACAAAACATAATCGACATTACAATGCACTAGTGCCATAGTAGCTATGGTTAAAAATAATCAACATGGCCCACCATAATCAGATCCACATGGTCAACAAAGGTAAGTCGTGGACATGGTAAACCATAATAAACCTTGGTCAACCATAGTCAACCATGGTCATAGTCAACCACAATCAACCATGGTGACGGACAACCACGATCAATCATAGTCAACCTTTCCTTCCCAATGTCAACCAATCTCTACCAAAGTTAACCATGCTCATGGTCAACCGTAAGTAACCATGGTCATGGTCAATCATAGTGAACCATGGTCATTGTCAAGTAATGTATTATTGTATTAATAATTTAACATCTTACATTATACATTAAAGTATTAATACTTTAATTTTTACATTTTATTAATGAAATAATGTATTATTATTGTATTAATACTTTAATAATGTATTACCAATGTATTACTACTTTATCAATGTATTACTTTATCACTATATTAGTAATTCAATACTTTTTTAGTGTATAAATAATTTAGTAATGTTTTAATTAATGTATAAAATGTATTTTTTTTTCTATATTTACTCTAATAATGTATTATTAACATATTACTTTATTAGTGTATTAATACTCTAGCATTGTATTAATTAATATTGTATAAATGTGTTAATTAATTCATACATTACATTATACATTATACATTAATACGTTTCAATGTGATGCACATATCTCAATGTCACATTATGACATACATTTCCAAACGTAGCAATGTGTTGCTTATCGCCTGGTCATCGCAATGTGTTGAACATAATAACGTTGCAATCTATCAACCATAGTAATGTCGCAATGTGACAAACACAACCCTGTCGTCCCAATGTGACAAACATATCCTCATGTTCAAATGTGACGAACGTATCATGACACTGCATTGTGATAGATAGTTCCGTTGGACACATCAACCACACTAAGAGGGGGCGTTGAATCAGTGTAGGGATCTTTTTCAAATTTTATCTTGACAAAACTCCTTAGTTAGCAATCACCATTTACTCATTACTTATTGTTGTCATTTATAACCAGTTAAATGTGAACATACATCAACAACATATATCAGTATATCAACAACATATATCATCAATACGTCATCATCACATGGAACACAAAGAACACAAGATGTATGTACATTTTTCTTTTTATTACGAACTACAATCCTTGGGTTATCAACAACAACTGAAGAGAGTTACAATTCCACAAGAGCACCAACTCTACAATGCAAGACTCAACTTACACAACACAACACCAACTGAAAAGAGGAATCAATCCTCAACAGATACCAATCTGTCAACAGGTATGTGACCTATCAGTAGTGCAACACGCAGATGTACGTGCCCTACCAGTAGTACAACTTGCGTATGTACGTGCCCTCTTTATACTACAGCCTGCGTATGGATTTTGAACAACTAGGGTTTTCTCTCCATGAAAACCTCAGATCCTCTGCAGCCTTCAGTCACATTCATTTATGTCTATCACTATCCAATATGAACCATAACCAATCACAACACATCCATACTCTCCAACATATTACTCATGCTCCTCAACCATACAATATGAATTCTACTCAAACATAAGTAACCAGTGTACTATGGAAACCATATTAGTACTGAAACATAAGAGTAATTCTCACTCTATCAATCAATCAACATAACCATATCACCACAAACATACCAAGAATGCCTTAAGAATTCACCATACAATAAGCAAGACTATTCATCAAGACAACTATGTAACCATACCAGAGTTTCTATGGCATATTTGAGCCCATAGAATGCAGATCTAGAACTTACTTCAGAATTCAAGAACCTGGCCTCAGCTCACACTCAAGTCTCCATGACTTCATCCAACTATATGCGCTCTTCCTTCCTTCAACCTGCGTATGTTCGAGCTCTGGCTCACTGTAGCCCGTGTATGTACGCTCTCTGACCCACTGTTGCTTGTGTACTCCTTCAAAAACTAGGTTTTTTGAAGTTCCAAAACTTTCGTCGTCACTATCTCAGACTTACGAAAACTTTGATGCATCCATGAGATCCTCCAGCCACTCTCTCTCCCAGAATAGATATTCAATATAGGCTCAAGAGATATCTATCACAAGAGACCCTTGCCTCTTATTTATACTCTCCAAGTAGCTTCCTTAGAAGCATCTTCTAGGTCACTTTGTCCACATAGCCACTTTGTCCACATAGTCACCTATGTCCAACTTTGTCCAATTTGCCACTTGTACATGTATTCAATAGCCACTTGACCACTTAACCCATTTTCCTCATTTTAGGGTTAACCTTCTTATAACCACTTTCCATAATTATAAAGTTCTCCATTTACTTTATTATTTAAATAATCCTCCTCGACTTTGTCACTTCACAGTATTATTTAAATAATCCTCTTTGATTTTGTCACTTCACTTTATTATTTAAATAATCCTCTTTGACTTTGTCATTTCAATTTATTATTTAATTAATCCTCCTTCTTTGCAAACACTTTGACTTCTTTGACCTTTTGGGGTTTCAAGCCAACATATGAGGGTGCTTCAACTTCGTAAGGCCATAAATCTCAAACCGTGAGGAGTTATGTGACATTCCACATATCACCAGAAATGGCATGAAAAACGCTATCCATATAGGATAGTTTCACTGACAAATTCACTAATCTTCATCTCATTATTCCACAATTAAGTATGTGTTATCTAACCATACTTCTCGGATAACTCAATCACAAGGCATCTTATCGTGAGGGCTTTCACCATAAGGGGACCACTTTGGAGTTCATCCATTTGTACTCCTTTGCAAGACAATAATGAGTCATCTTTACATCAATACAACTATGCATTATATATCAATGAAACCACATCGATCTATCTTCATCTATGAATCATATATTAATGACAAGTCATTGATCCATCTTCATCTATGCATCATATATCAATGAAAACTCATTGATCCATCTTCATCTATGCATGACATCATATGAATTATGACCACATCAAGTACAATACATAGTACATTAGTATGCTATGAAAATACATTGTTCCTTTGACATCAATCAATCAATCAATCCTTTGACATCAATCACAACATGATCCAACAATATCCCCCTTTGGCATTGATGGCAATACCAACATTAATGTCAACACCAATCATTGATGGCAACATGTAGACAAGGAATTGATCTACATCAATAGTCATCTCAATCAATTCAATGTGACTATATCTCCCTCTTTGACATCAATGGAAAAAGTTCATTCTCCCCTTGGGGTTGGTCTCCCTTCCTAAACTTTCCTTGGGGTTGCTCCCCTTGTCTGAATGCCTTTGATATTCCTCTGAATAATCTCTTCCCTTTTAATATATGACTCTGAAGTTATGATGAATATATATAGCTCATGCTCCCCCTGTGACGATCACTCCCCCTTGAACTATGCCTCTGTGCTATTTCTCCAAGTATAGGTATCTTTTTAAAGTATTTATCTTTGCATATGATAAATATCTCTTCCTGGAATCATGAGAAGAATAATGACTCCCCCTATGGGTATGTCTCCCCCTATCTTCTCTGCAATATGAACAATAGCTACCACTGCAATATGCTTCTGTTGCAAATGCTACTGCTCAACCGAAACATAGATCAACCATTCTTTCTATGACGATCTTTGGACCTGTCCATGCATCAAACGTCTGCCATAGAATTCATCATGAAGAAAAAAGACATGTCAACAATGAAATAGAGAATCATGAACAAAATATCAACCAAGTACATCATGTGCCATATTGTGTGCCAACCATGCACAACACCCATGTACATCAACCATGTACATCAATGCCACATAATATGCCTTAAGATATTATCAATGGAGTGTATCAACCATATGCCTCTACCAACATGCCAACCATGTGCCACAAACATGATATGCCTCCACCATGAACCAATTGCCACAACCATGTCTCCCAATCAATCATGTGTCTCAACTATATCATCATGTACTAAAGTATATGCTAAAAAAGTAATACCAGTGGTGTACTTTAGCCAAGTACTACCACCCACAAACATATGCCATCTATGAGTGCATCAATCGTTGCACTAAGCATGTATCATAATCTGTCCCAAGCAAGTGCATTAACCATGCACCAATACTACAACAAGATGAACTACAATCAAGATGTTTCCTCATATATGAATGCCATTTCAACCATAGACCATGTGCCAATCATACTACTAGTATGTGCATGTACCAATCATCATCAACTATAGATCAATCTATGACTCATCAATGATGTACAATATGATCAACTCATAAACTACATCAACTACATGTCCCGCTATGTATCCCATCCATATGACAAATGTATGCACCAAGATATCCAACAAATATGCTTCCAATAATACATCATAAGATATATCAATGAAACTCAAATATGTACCTGCAATGTACCCCAACAGATCAGCCTCAACCTCTATTCACTACAACAAATACTAAGCATCCAATATGTACTAGAAGTGTGCCTCAATAGATCATTGACATCTCTAACTAGCACCATCATGATATATCTCATAACCAAAGTTCCATAACTTCACTGTCACAACCAACATTGTTATTCAACAGAAAAATTTCTCAATCCACACTCTAGGGTTAGTACCATGCATCCAAGATAATCTTTCAACACTCAACCATATGTCACCACCATACATACTGTTAGAAAAACAGGACCATGGAGCAATAAAATAAAACAAATGCGGAAATAAAACACAGAATATACACAATATAAGAGAGACACAAATTTACATGGTTCACCCAGTGTGGGCTACGTCCACCAGAGAAATTGCCAGGTCATTTCTTTATTATTATCCAGCAAAATGAAGGGATACAACCTACAGCAAAACCCGCTTTAACTTCCTCTTCTTTCTCTCACAGTTTCCTCTCTCAGAATACAATACTCACCAACATACATAGCCACAATACATTTCCCTCATAAAAGAGGGTTGTCTTCTAGGGAAAAAAACCCTAACATAATCTCTATCATTAGATCTGCGACCTTATAATGAATGGCCCAGATTTACAATGAAATTACAATATACTTTTACAAGGCAATTTTTTCTTTGGGGGCTTCACCCCCGAACCCCCATCGGGGGACGCTGCCCCTGAACCCCTGTTGGGGGGCCACTTGCCCCCAGAACCCCTAGCCAGGGGGATAGCCCCCCTGGACCCCGCAGAGGGGGTACCCCCCTCTGCACTCCCCCACGTGGAAGAGTGTACATACTTCTGGGGTGTAAATACTTCGTGGGGTATAAACACGGTTGAAAGTAAAACACCTCTAAATCAGGAAGATAATCAGGCTCCATAACCAACACATACATCAATCATGTATGCCAAAAGCCTACAACAAACAATGTCAGACCCTGCAACAAACCATGTCAGACCCTGCAACATAGAGTTATACCATCATACCATGCTGCAATTTATATGCATAGCCTTTTTCCCAAGGATTTACCACAGATACACAACCTACTACACAAACAACTCACGTATGTACGCGACCTATTCATAGGACAACTCGCGATTGTTACCATTGTAACTCGGGTATTCTTCTGAAGATGGAAAACTTGACCTTCCCTTAAGGCTCCCATTCTGCTTTGGTTGTTCAGTCTTAATTACCCACTTATGAAGGTGTCCCTTCTTCTCAGAACTTGAGCTCTGAGCTTCCATCTTTTCAAAAATGTCTTCCTTCCTAACTTCATGCCTTATTCTAGTCATGCTATATGAAATCCTCATCATGGAATTTCTTCTTGTATTCCAGTAATCCTAGGATTTGTGACCAAATCCACTACAGTTGTATCATATCATGATGTGACAATGAGCAACAATGTGTCCTACTTGATTACATATCCAACACCTTAGGGTGTTATGAAATCTTTCATTATCTCTCCTTGTATAAAATCTGCATTCCAAAGTTTCTTGACCATATTCATTACATGAGTAACAATTGTTAAATTTGACAACATTGACAATCATTCTCCAATGAGAGGCCATATGGGCCACCCCGACGCTAGCCAGGGAGATTTGGAGAATCAACCAGTATTTTGAGGTATTGACAAAATCCAGGGGAAACGTACAACCTTTGTGAGTCAAACCAAAAGTTAGGAAGAACAAGATGCTATGTGAGTCTAATGATAAATTCAGGGGAACATACAACCTCTGTGAGCATAGACAGTCTAGTGAAAAATTCAAGGGGAACATACAACCTCTGTGAGCATAGACAGACTAGTTCAAAAGTCAGGGGGAACATACAACCTCTGTGAGCCTAGTCAAACCTTGTGAGCCATGAGAAAAAGTCAAGGCATCTAGAAAACCTTAGGTTGAATATAAAATTCCTATGAGATAGAAACAAACGATATTCCTAACATTGAAAATGATATAAATGTATTGATATAGTGCGTTGGAACGTGTAACATTATCCACCATGAAGAAAATTTTGAATTGCCTTGTAAAGAGTCGAGTTGTAATTGAAATCTTAAAGTCTAGTTCTATTTTCGAACTAAAGTGTAATGTTGAGTTGTAATTGAAGTCTCAAGTCTAGTTCTATTTTTTTAACTAAAGTGTAATGCTGAGTTGTAACTGAAGTCTCAAGTCTAGTTCTATTTTTGAACTAAAGTGTAATGCTGAGTTGTAACTGAAGTCTCAAGTCAAGTTCTATTTTTGAACTAAAGTGTAATGCTGAGTTGTAACTGAAGTCTCAAGCCTAGTTCTATTTTCAAACTAAAGTGTTATGCTAAGTTGTAACTGAAGTCTCAAGTCTAGTTCTATTTTCGAACTAAAGCATACCAGTCTCAAGTCTAGTTCTATTTTCGAACTAAAGTGTAATGTTGATTTGTAACTGAAGTATCAAGTCTAGTTCTATTTTCGAACTAAAGTATACCAGTCTCAAGTCTAGTTCTAAGTTTGAACTAAAGTGTGAAGCTGATTTATGATTAAAGCATGCAAACAAGTTAATATTTCGAGGCTCTCCTCTTCTCCTCTTCAGGCTATATAAGCAGAGGTCGACCCCTCTCTTCAACACCATTTTGATATGTAGGTTAAGGGAGAAGCAATAGAGGAGCATATCATTGATAAAGAGGTATCATACCAAAGCAACATATCCGTGTTGTATATCGGAAATAGAGGCTGCATATTAGAGGCATATATCAACAACATATCAGTGTTGTATATCAACAATAGAGGCAACATATCAAAGGTGCATTTCAGCAAGGTCTCTTAGCTCTTTATCAGGTCAAATTCATCTTGGCAAGCTCTTTAAGAGCATAACATTCATGGTGGATATTTGTAAGTGATATTACATTATTAATGCAATAAAGGAATATCGTTTGCTGGGGTTTTTCTCCCTGTAAAGGGTTTCCCCAGGGTATATTTGTTGTTGATGTGCATGCTTACTTATCTACATAGTTATTGCTATCCGGTTATGATTTGGTATTGTTGAAGTGTATTAAGATGGAATCAAAGTTTTGAATAAAATAAAAGAATTAATCCGCATAATAAATCAAGATCATAATTTAACATGGTATTAGAGCTTAGGGTGTGTTAAACGTGTTGAAGTGCAGCAACAGGTACACACAGAACCAAGCCAGCTTGATTAATTTTCCAGTGTGAGGTCCATGGCATCCTCCATTTCAGTCAGGACTGAGGATAGGCTTGAAGGAGCTGCCAACTTCAATGTGTGGAAGCTATGGATAACAAATATCTTGCAGGAGCATGATCTTGATCAGTATGTGACCATAATGGTGGAGGAAACCACGAAAAATGCAGAAAGAGTGACCTTCAGGAAGAGTCAATAAAAGGCCAAGAGAATCATCTTTGACTCAGTCAAAGACAATAAAATTCCTGCAATGACTTCATTGATGACTGCCAAGAACTGCGGATACCTTGGTGAATCAGTATGAGAAACACGCTCCAAGTCAGAAGAGGACACTTAAGCACAAGATTAACTATTTGAATATGGAGAAAGGTGAATCAGTGGCATCATTCTGTTCTAGGATATCCCATATCAATGATCAACTTATGGTCACAGGGGTGACAGTGGACGATGATGATTTAGTGCAGGCCATGTTTTATGGTCTTCCTTATTCATGGGAGACCTTCTTATCCAGTGTAAGGGGGAGAGAGATTCAACCCACATTTGATAGGTTATGGCATGATTACCTCTAGGAGGAGAGTCACACATCTACCAGGAGAGAGACAAGGAAAGAAGAGCACTCAAATTTAACATCAAGATTCAAGGGAAAGAAGAAAGGCACTTTCCAGAAAGGCTCTCAGAGGAATCCAAACACCAAAGGTACATTCAAAGGAAAGAATATTGATACATCTAAGATTAAATGCTTTAGTTGTAATAAGTTGGGTCATTTTGCTAAAGATTGTTGGTTTAGAAAGAAATATCCAAGGAAAGGGAAACATCATGCCTCAATTGATGAGGATGATTGATGCAGGAGCATCGCTCCAAGCCAGCTACGCACCATCCAACTAGCACATCAAAGCGCGCATTCAATGGAAGGAGAGAGGCGCATCCCTCTCGTTTTTCAAAATTTGAAAATTGTATTAAATGTTGTAAGGCTGGTAGAGCCAAAAGCCATGCATGTGCACAGGATTTGGATAAAGGTTGCCTTAAATGGTTGTAAGGCTAAGATCTAGATCCGATTCAGACTAGACAACCATTCAATGTAATTGAATGTAAATTAATGAGAGTTGGTGAGATGGAGGGAAGAGCTCGAGGAGCCCCTCTTTGTAAAAATATCTTCTTGGTATCTAGATTTAGTTAAGTTTAGAGGTAGAAAAAAGAGGGAGAGTAGAACAGAGAATAGGGAGAAGAGAGGAAGCCGTGACTTTGTTACAGTCTGAGCTCACATTGTAAAGAGGCATTTCATATTAATACAATCATAGCAGTTTTTCCTGCATGTTGTTGTTCATGTGTTTGTGAGTTCATGAATGGATGTCTTTATGTGTTGATGATATGATGTAGATGTATGTTAGGTATGAATTTGCAGGGATAGATATATTTTCCTATCTGAGAGTTCTTTGATTTTAGGTTTGGATTCTTTGTGGTTTCATGCAAGAGTGCATGATAGAGTACTGCGGTCTTTGAAAGCTAGTGCAAGAGTGCACTTTTGAATTCTGCGGAATTTCAGACAAAGACGTGCCGGGAAGGCACACCAGAGGAAGTCATTGACTCAAGGAAGAAGCCTCAAGGTTGCTGAACACCTTGAAGGAGAAACTATGCAGAGGAGAGCATAGAGAGGAGAAGCATAATTGTTGAGAATTATATAAAGGCTCTGCCAATAGGGCATTGAGAAAATGCACAGGATGCATTGAGGAGAACTCTATTTTGAGTTTAGTGAGAATACAAAATCACTAAGGGTTTTGTGGAAACTCTGCCAGGAGGGCATTGAGCAGTTGCATAGAGTGCACCGAGAAGAACTCTCTTTCGAGTTTTGAGATAAGAGAAGTGTCAAGGAGAGACACTTATAGAGTTACTGAATACTCTGTTAAGCTCAGTAAGGAGGGCTTGAGGCGAAGGTCGTTAGGAGGACACCAGATTTCCCTTTGAGGACACAGAAGGGCGAGTCCCCTAGAGGCTTGGGTAAATAAAGCTCAGGACGGATAACACAGTTGTGTGTAGGGACCCTACAAGGAGTGCAGAGGTCGTGAAACCTTTTGAGGTTTTAGAGTGAACAAATCTCAGGAGGGATAGCATTCCTAGAATGAAGGCGATATCCAAGGGAATTGAGCTCGCAGAGGAAGCAAAGGTTGAGGCCTTTGAAACTTCAGAAAATCTCCCAAGGGGAGGGAGGAAGTTCTTAAGTTCAAGAGGGAGCACAACTGCCGTTAGATTAGCTGGAGAGACAGGATCTATACCGTCGAGTTTCACGTCCAGACAACAACAGGAGAAGAGAAACAGATCTGGGCCATCAGTTCTAGTGAAAAGGGTCGATAGCCATCGTATCCGGAGGAAGGTGCACAGAGTTTAACCTCTAGGAGGTCATGCAGGAGAGAAGCTGAAATGGACGGTGGAGACGTTTCGTGGAGAAGTGCGAAATGACGTGATTCGTTAGATCTCGCAGATCAGAGAAAAGGTTAAAGGGAGTGTCTTTTGATACTCAAAACTCAGGAAGAGTAGCGACTGTTGGATGAGAAGAAATAAGAGTCGTTGATTCCCCTTTGGAGTGGAATTTTAGCATTTCGGCGTTTCCGATGGCAAGGAGTCAGGGCACTTTGCATTGAAAACCCCGAATTTGCGAAACGCGACCTGTCTTTGGAGTTGAGCCCATTTCGGCATTTTGGCATTTCGGGGTTCAGGAAGCAGAGGAGGCTGTGATTTTGGTATCGAGAGTTTCAAACTCCCGATACACAAAATCCCGAAAAGTGAAAGGAAAAATTCTCGAAAAAGTTCAGGGACAATAGCCTTTGGGCCCCAAACGGTTTTCGGAGTTTCGGGATTCAAGGGGTAGAGTTGCGTGGTCAACACAACTCCCGAAATCATGAAGAGAGAAATGTCGAAAGGTGGTGGCCGTTGACATATTTGGAACATTGAGCACCCAGGAGGATCATCGGGATTTCGAGATCTGGGTGTTCGAAAGGCCAAGAGTCGGGAGACATGAAGTCCCGACTCGCGAAACCGCGAAGTAATCACGACTGTCGTAGGAAGGAGGAAGCATGTCACACACCCACTCTTGCATAATAATTTTTTTTCCTTTTCTCAAGGATCAGAATCCCCAAAATACTTACGGGGGCCTAGCGTCAGCTATTTCCTCATATGTCCACCTCCTCGTGATCCTGGGTCATGACTACGGGCCGAACCAGTACGGTGTCTTTTCGCACTTCATGACTCAGTGCTACCAAAACATTGAGTCTTTCGACTCTGCAAACCCCGAAGCTCGAAGCAGCGAAACGACGAACCCTGATAGGGCTAGCGAGTGGCAAGTTTCCCTCTTGGGGTCTTGTCCACGTGACCCTGTTCCATGTGCACGTGCTTAAGTCAACCAAGCGCTTATCGAATTTTTGCGATTTGGGGAATTGCGATGCATGAATTCTACCTTTCCCCATTCAAATCCCCAAAAATTTCGAGGTCTCCAAAGTTTCCCTCCAAAGGGATATCGACGACCGTAAGATCCAATGGTATGGATCCTTTCGGGGTCTCGGTACTCGAGAGTTCGAAATGTAACGACTCCAAGACTCCTTGTGATTCAAATCTCTGAATTTTGTCATGGGAATTCATGTAAAAGATCGATGGCTCTTAAGAGTGTGGATCCAATGGTCCACGGGATTTTAGGACTTTTCTCGAAACTCTGACATCTCACCACACGTCTCCTCTGATAGACGGTCCAAATTCTTCCAAAAATTCTCCTTTCCACTACAACGCATATCGGGATTTTGGGATTTGTGGGGGCAAAGTTTTCTGTCCCTCTGGGGTCCCGGATGCCAAAACGTTGAAACATCGACCAGTAGCCACGTGTCCCTTCGATGGATGGCGACAATATTCAGCCAAGATCAATGGTCGTGATATTTTCGGGATGATCAACGGTCATGATCAAATCCCAGCTTTCCTTAACCTCATTCACACCTCATGCCATTCTAGGGTTTTGGTGATCGGGATATCACGACTCACGAAGACAAGGGTTCTTTTCCTTTGGTTTCCTGGGTGCTGAAACGTCGAAGCACTTACCAGCAACCACGTGTACTCTATAGATGGACGGTCTAGGTACTTCCATGGGTCATGGGGTCTACGGTCCCGATTTATTCATTTCTTGCAAGGGTAAAAGGGTCGTGGCATTAATACCTGCGTCTCTTCCTCAAATCTAACAGTCATTACAGACCTTGGATCCTCCGAAAGGATCACGTCCATTAATCGAGACTTAACCACACACTGCCATTTCGAGATTTCGCAAATCAGGGTTTCAAGACTTGCGAGTACATGAGAACTCGCACTTGGATACCCCGGGTGCTGAAACACCGAAACATCATAAATTACGAGAACCACTCTCTCTTGTGATGGGTTTCTAAAACGTATGCTATCAAATCCTCTTTCAAGTTCTTGGTAAGGTTCACCAGATTTGAAAGCCCAACTGGAAGGTCTCTAGAGGTCTCCAAGCTATTAACTCCTGTGACTGGATAGTGAGTCGTCTCGAGGGCGTATTAAGACGGTTGTCTTATACTAGGGGTTTACCCTGGCTCTAGAAAGTGAGGGGACTTTCCCAAAAAGGGTGCCCTTGTGGGAAAGTCTATCTGGGACATTACCGGAGGCAAATAAGGGAATAAATTTCCCGAACACAGACTTGAAAACTAACTTAGTTCAGTGGATACATATATATATAAACGTGAGTCATGTGGAGTCATTCTATTTATACGCAAGCAACCACTATTTTCGATCAAAATCCACCACATAGACATTATTATACAGAAGCCATTCATAATTTCACAACCTTGAGCATACATGTCAGATTATTCAATTCAAGATACAAGATATAACACTTATCAGAAAAAAACCAGGTTTGATGCAACTGCTGAGAAGGGTGCTCATTTCCACCCAACCGTAGGCTCAATGACTCCCAACAGATTTACCACTAGCCACCCCCGAGCCGAGACCACGATGCTGCGAGACTGCGTCTCTGTTTGCCAGTGATCGGGAATGAAGGTTACTCTCCTTCTTCTCTGCTATCACTCAATCTGTATTTTTTTTTCCAGAGTTTTCCTCTTCCCCTCACATCCTCCCTTGATCCCACAGTCTTCCTGCCTTTTCTCCTTTTGGCAAGGTTGCATGTGGCACGATCTTCCTCATGGTGGTCAGGTCTAAGGACTCTACGGATGGGCAGTTAACCCCCATCCCTCATTACTCATGAGGAGCCCTTTACCTACCAACCTGGTGAGTCATTTAATTCGGGGCCAGCGAGCCTCTCTTGGTTCTCCAGGCCAGTGAAGTCCAAATACGGTATTGGTTTTGGTGGAAGTTAACACCACCTTTCTAGGTGCCTTCCACCACCTTTCTTCAGCCATCATGGTCTCTTTTTCAACACCTTCCCCTCTCAGCAGTCCTGCAATATATTTAATATTATTTACATTTATCGACCTTTTCCACAAGGTCCATTCACATCACACATTCACATTTTTGAGTTTGCCATAGTTCTTAGCTAGTATAGTTATTTTTACAGACTGGGGGAAACAGCGTGTTACAATTTCCTCCCCCTTAAAGGAACATCATCCTCGATGTTTTTATCTATTCAACATGACATGCATGTACAGAAGTAAACAAAATCGGATATGCGTGTCTCATGGCATCCTCTATTTCCCATGTAGCCTCATTTGGGACGAAATGTCTCGACTGCACCTTGACCTGTGCAATGGTTCGGTTCCGTAGCGGAGTTTTCTTTCTGTCCAGTATGCACTGAGGTTCTGGTAGAAATTCTCCCTCTGGTTCCACCTGGATCATAGACTAGTCAATTATATGGTTAGCATCATGTACATATTTCTTCAATAATGAAACATGGAAAACATTATGTGCTTTTAGTGTGGGAGGTAGTGCTAGCCTATAGGCTACAGGTCCCACTATATATAGAACCTCAAAGGGTCCACAATACCAAGGTGCCAACTTGGCACAAGCTCCCATTTTCAGAGAACTCTTCTTGGGTCTAACTCTGAGATATACATGGTGTTGAAATAAAATCTCCCTGCAGATAGGTAGATCTCCTCAAAGAGCTAGACTCTTAAATCTAAGACAGAAAGTGCTTATCATGGTCACTGACTTCCTTTTAGATCTAGGTGGACTAGTGTGTGAGGAGGAAAGAGAAAAGAAGTACCTTTTACCCGTGTTTGTCCCTGCATGCTCCGAGTTGAGCTCCGATCTTTCGCTCCTCGATAAGCCCTGTAGACAAACAAAGTATGACTACTTCCTACTCTATCAAGATTAGTCCGAAATAGGTCTATCTACTAAAGAGACAAATTCATGTGAGATTGAACATGAATTAGAAAGAAACAGGCCAAGCAAATTATATTAATGAGGACAAAACATTGCTTACAACCATAGATGAGTTGCAGCAGTTTTGTCAAGTCCTCCTTGTCTACCCCTTGCTCAAAATATCTACGATCCAAATGATGATAGCTTCAATGAGTTATCCCTATGAGATCATAGGTCTCTTACTTCCAAAATATCTCTATTACAACACCACTTATGAGATCATAAGTTTGGTGTGATTCTCCTTTTCCCGTCCCCTTTCACCATTAGAAAGCTTACTTATATAGCCTTGGAGAGGCTCAACAACTTGAGATATCCTTGGGGAAGGTGAGGATTTTACTCCTTCAGTTGAGGATCTGCCCTAAGATCATGGATGGACTAGGGATTCGAGCTCAACTGCCTTCTAAGAATGAAAATATCCTTCCCCCATTCATCTCAACAACTCAACTATTGCCTAAAATAGGCAGTGCTCCCTCAAAAGGGCACTCAGAGCGCTATAACGCTCCCTAGTAGGCTTTAGGGGAGTGCCAACGCTCTTGAGGGTAGGAGCGCTCCTGCAGAAGGGCCAAAGAGATTTATAACGCTCCCAGATAGTGTAAGGGGGAGCGCGAGCACTCCCAGAAAAGGTATAGGGGAGCGCTCCCCTCCAAAAACTCAATTTTTGAGGTGCTTTCAGATGGCAAAAGGTTTGTAAGCCTACTGACTCATTTATCCTCTTCCAAATCAAATGTTTGAGGTGTTTCAAGTGTCCTTATCATGTCGTTATAGGCACAACATAGGCATCATGGCAACATGCTTTCTTTGACACTTGCGACACTTGTGAGAAACATGCGAGACTTGCGACCTTGTGAGCAAAATGCGACACTTGCGACCTTTGTAATGACGACACTTGCGACATTATCAAAGTGAGTATTTTTGATGTGTAACAGATTCCCCCCCAAAGTATGAAGTTATAAGATAGGAACTGATAACTGAAATTCTTTGTAGACTTTCAAGCAAGGGTTTAGACGCAAAGAACTTGACAAAAGCTGCACACAAACATCCAACAAATATTATGACATGTTTAAAACCCAAGGCAGGCATACCTATGCTTGGGTGATCAAGACTTGCAAGATATGGCCGCCATAAAATACACTACGGATCCATAATTGTATTTATAAAAAGGTATAGCCACTGAAAATACACTGTGGATCTATACTCTTATGACATGAACTGATCGCAGCCATGAAGAATACACAGTGGATCTATGTAACAGTATATGTGTCATTGTTCAAAATAAACTCCATCGCAACCTGGGAAAAGTACATATCAAAGTGATCACTCAACCCAGGGTCTTCTTACCAATCCCGATGTAGTACAAATCTAACCATGTGAATAGATGTCCTGATGTCAAACATGGAAGAAACCACTTGATTACCGGTCAATGATGCAAACTGTTAACAAGCGCAAGGGAGATCACCATTAATGTCGATGATTCCCAAGGTACTCTAGTACATTCTGTTATCACCCTATAAGTTATAGGATCAACTGGTGACTGGGATATTATCTGTCTCTAGTGTTTTTGTTGACAAATGATTTTTCATTCTGCAAATAATTTGAAAGGAAAAAAGAAAAAAGAAAAAAGAAAAAAGAAAAGAAAAGAAAAAGAAAAAAGAAAGAAAAAGAGGGCATAAAAGAATTGCAATAAAAGCCCCATGCAATAATAAGTAACTTGGTCCATACCTTTCAAGCATGGCCAAGTTCTTTTTAAATTTGGAATGTTGATAGGGTAGTGAATGAATTTGGCTAAACAGTTTAATCTTAGCCAAAGTGTCTAGGTTAGATTAGTGAATAAATCTGGCTAGACTGTCTAATCTTGGTCAGATAGCCCCAGGGTAGAGTAAATTCTTAACCCAACAGTTTAATTTGGGTTAATTGTCATAGGAAGATAGGTTAGTATGTAGGCTAGTTGCTTTATTGTTTCATTCCAATAAAACCAGCTTGATGTAAATGTTGCACCATGTTTCATATGTTTAGAGGATCGTTTGGTCGAAGCCCCATGGTGGTGTCTACTTGAAAAGTTTGGGGAAAAACCCGTAAAATACATTTATCCTAAGTTTTTCCCAGTGCATATGTTTTCCGCTCCCCATTTATGCTCCCTGCACATGTCAACGGTCCTGATCATGGCGCCTAAATCTACGGTGTATAGAGCATTCCGGACCCCCCCCCAACCGTTCTACTTTTAACTGGGGGGGGTCCAGAATCGATGATAACATTTGCGTGCATCTGGAGGGCCCATAGTTGAGCGCTTAAATCAACGGTCAGTATTGGATTTCGGACCCCCCCGTCCGTTCTGCCTTTAATGGAGGGGGGGGTCCGGAATGAGTGATAAAAGGCGTGCTAAGATCTGCGGCCAGGAAACGAGCGCGCAGATCAACGACCCAAAATGGTTTTCGGACCCCCCCAGATGATCTGCTTTTAACTGGGGGGGGGTCTGGAATGGTTTTCCCCTCTGGCGGGTCCCTTGTGATACGTGGCGTCAATCTATTTTCCCTGAAGTCCTGTCACCATCTGCTATCTGACAGACCCCCATCACTTATGAAATTCACCTTCCACTTCTTCCCGAGTTAGTCACATCCCATAACTGCTGTCAATCCCCTCCTCCTTTTCACTCATGGCAAGCCCCTTATTACGACTTTCGGCTCCAATCCCTAGCCACCACGTCACCCGTCTGTATCTTTCAGCGACCGTCACCTGCCATCTCACCCCCAATTGACCCGTTGTCCATTTATTACTGGATAACCTATCCGTTATCTAGCTAACCTGTCTCTCGCGCCCAACCGACCCTAGTTTAAATAAAACCACCGTTATTTCCCTTACTTTCGCTATTCACCCATCGCACCAGAGAAATTCACCGCTTACTCCTTCATTAAATTCCGTCGCCCTCCTCCACTGTCATTCGTCCCCACTAACGTTGTGTTTATTGCAGGTACTGTTGCAGAAATGGTACCAAAGACCAAACCAGCGGAAGGAGAGGAGAATACGTTTCTCCTGCCTCTTGTCGACCTGGACAGGATCCCACTGGTCGACAAAGACCGGTTAATCGCAGATACCAAATGCGATTTTGACTTCTCAGACCTCCAGTCATGGCTCAGGGAAGTGTTCCTGGACCAGAGTGATGAAATTGGACTCTGGGAGTGCAATTTACTCCTTTACCTCTTTCCCTAGATCCACCATTTCCCCGAGTTCGCGCTTAAGTGTCAAGCCCACTATATTCCCAAACAAAGAGCCGTCATCTCCTCGTCCGGAGAAATCCTTTTCCTCATCACGCTCGAGTCCATAGACCAGATGATGCAAATTTCCCGTGCCGACTCTGCGTCTCCTTTCAACCTGGAAATCCTTGAAAGAGTTGTATCAGAAAATGACTTTTCCCCAAAGAGCTCAAATGTTTGAGCTTTTCCTTCCCACATCCACTCAATTCCCTTCCACAAATCCTCCTTATCCGTCTTCCATGTTCTCGACTAAGGGAAACCAAGTCATCTCATCCCTTTGCGCTCTGTTGGGATACTATTCCGACCAGTGGGTAGATGAGCCCATTCTGGGTTTTCTATCCATTTTCTCCACTGATGAAAAGCCCACCACCTAGTTTGATTTCAGCACATTCTTGGCAGAAAATATTCATGAACAGTTCGTGAATTTTGGCACGGAAGGCATGTTCAGATATTTATCAATACTAGCCTACTTGTTCGTCTTTTTCCAGGCGGATAAATTTAGTTTTTCCATGCAGAAGATGGATGAAGATGGTAAACCTCAGGCAGTCACAACATGGACTTCATTGCTCAAGCACAACTCCACGGAGTACAGTTTCAAGGTGTTCATCGATCAGTTCTACCACCTTGTGGTAAGTATGCTGAGCGGCAGGCCTGAGCCTCGAATAAATGACAAATTCTAGAGAATCCTGCATCTCTCAGACAACACAAAGACCGGGGATTGGTACCTGTATCGGAATCATACCGAGATCAGAGTATACGGGTGCGAATTGGCACCGTATAAGCTGCCCAAGTATTTTCCTATCAGAATATTTTCTCTAGAATATATAAGGAAGATTATAAATTCAGATGATATTCATTTTGTATCATTGAAGAAAAAGCAACAACTTAGAATCAAGGGGCATATTGGCTCCTTCATCTGCAACAGTCGTGGCGCCGGGGAAGAGGCAGACATGATGTTGAGAGAAATGAAGTTCTTCATGAGCTTCCCATGGCACTATGATCCTTATGGGATCATCTCAGAGATGAGGGTGAAAAACAAGAACATCACGTATGTTCATGTGTCCAAGCCCGGAATTTAGAAATTCGCAAATCAGACAGTGTGGGATCCCAGCACATTAGTGGAAGTGGAGCAATAGGTTCCCCGGACCACTGTGCCACCGATGACCATGCCACAGGTCCCAAAAGAGAAGAGGTCGAGGCAGGATTTATCTCCGCCTATCACTGAGGTATCTTCCGAGGAATTCCAGCTACATACTAAGAGGCCTAAGACTTCCTCAGTCCCTGGCCCAACCGGGGAAAAAGAGGCCTCGCTTACCATAGTGACAAAGTCTGTTATTCCACCCTTCAGGTTGAGCCTCTATAAGGACATCACCCCAGCATTGCCAAAGAAATCCTCAGAATCCCCATTGAACACTCAGCCAGGCAAGACTGGGCCCAAGCTGAGCATTTTCGAGAAGTACGAGCTGATCAAGAAAAATAATCAGACCCTTACCAACAGTACTTGCACTCAATTTTGGAAGCAGACATCGACTGCGCAGCATCGGCTTCTGTCAGCATTTGACACAGAAAAGGGCAGAATGCACATGGCCTTCATCCAGTCACAGGTACCAGATCCCAAGGTGATCACCGACTACAAAAGGGCCACCTTCGAATTCCAGATGAAGGACGTGCACCCAGTTGATCAGATGGATCTGCACAAGCAGACCGGAGAAATGGTTTTCTATACGTTGGCGCATGCTTCCGCTTCTGCAGCCAAATTGCAAGTGTCAGTGAACAATGTTCAAACACAGCTCAAAATGGAGAAGATTTCATCATTCGCAAAGGACAATAGGATCAAAACTCTGGAGGAGCTGGTCCTCAAGATCAGTTATGATCCTTCGAACATCAAAGCAGTAGAGGAAATGATAAAGAAGAAGAACGCTGATATAGCATCCTTGAGGAAACAACTGAAGCTCCCGCCCATAGAGGACTCGCAGGCGAAGGAGATAGCAGAGAAAGAAGGCGAGAAGGATGAGATGCTAAAGCTCCTCATGGAGTAGAACACACAGCTTAGAGAAATGGAAGCTGAGATGGAGAAACTGTTAAAAGAGAAAGAGCAACTGAATCCAATGGAAGTCATTCCATTGAGTGCTATCCCAATTGCAGGAGTGAGCATAGCATCAATGACAGCATCCTCGTCCACGACTCCATCGACATCTTAGGAGAAGACAACCGAGCTGGCTGAGTCCATGGAAAGGATGAACCTGCAGGAGACAGAGATTAGCAGGCTAAAAAAGGAGATTGAGAACCTGCAGGAACTCAAATATTCCTTCTAGACCAGCCTATCTAAGGAAAAGTAGGTGATAGAGCAGCTCAAACAGGAGTTACAGCATCTCCAGAAACAAACAGTGGCAGGAAAGACATTGGCCGAGGGTAAAGAGAGTGTATGGAAAGATATCACTAAGTCCATGAATGAGATATGGCCCATGATCCAGATCATGTTTGAGAAGAATGAGTTGGTCCAGAGGAGCAAACAAGCCATTGAGAAGATCAGAGTAGAATTGGGAGATAGGCCAACACAGGCAAACAAGATCATCAAGTTCCTCAATTCCAAGACCAGGGAGGAGCTAGAAGAGCTGAAGATTGAAGACAGAACAAAGACCATCCTTGAGGTCAAAAGAGTTTTGACCAAGAGAGGACTAATGCTTCAGCTGGAAGAAAAGGTTCAGGCCATGGACCAGGGGGTACAAAGGTTCTTCAGTAAAATTGAAGCTCTCCAGAAGAAAGGTCTACCTGGTCTGAAGGTTATTAATGATAAACTAATGACACTCCCAGATTACAAGAAAAGATTGGCTGATGTGTCTAAGGACAGTTCAAAGTTTGCAGGGATTCAAGGGAGCATCATCGGCAAGGAATTCCTGGATTCCTTTTAGTGGGACATCAGTATCCAACACAAGATTCGATACATATTCCTCACCAAGCCTACATTCGCCAAGTATACGGAAATGGACGAAGTGTTTCGAAGACTGCTCAAAGTCAACGTGCCTAGTCATCTCAGATGGAAGGAATTCTGTGATCTAATCGATTAGCAGATGAGCTGTCCAGGTCCAGTCAGTTGTCCAGTCAGATGAGGTCGTGAAAATGCTTCATCAACGGTCTACCCAGAATTCAACGTGCAGTTACACCAAGTCATCAAGCAGTTCCTAGATTTAGGAAATTTGTTAAGTTAATTAGGCTAAAAATAGATTTAGCATGTCCTGGTCATTAATGACAGGACCGTTTGTAATTTGAGTTATAAATACTTCACCTTTCGAAGTATTGAGGGTTGTTGATCTTCACACCCTGAGGCTATCAGACTGTAATATTTGTGAAGAAATCTTCCATTAATAAAAATGAAACACTTTTACAGGATTCTTGCGTGTATTCACTGGTGATGTTTTCTCTCTAAGTTGAATGTTATTCTTGCTTTGTGAGCATCTTGTTTTCTAATTCTAATCTTTAAGAGTAACGAATTTTGCAGGAATTTTCTCGTATACCCTGTTTCTGACTCGAAAGATTTTAGTGTTTTTCTTCTGGTATTTTCGATAAATGAATTCTTAACTGCTCCTTTGTTGAAATTATCTTTCTCATATTTTCTGCTAATCATCATTTAAGCTACTAAAAGATCCAGTGATTATATTATCTCGCCCTGTGAAAGTTTTTCCTTTGCGTTTCTGGTTTGTATTTCATATTTTATTAAACACAGACCCCATAGCCCAATTGATGTGTAGACTGTCTCAACCAATTCAAAAAGCACTTTGACAACAAAACAAACCTATTTCTTTACCTAGCCTAATATGTAAAATTGGAAACATAGCTAAATCATATAGAGAGATCCCTCTCTGAAGTTGGAAGGGCTAGATCCCAGCTTCACAAGTGGTTGGATAAAGTTACCTTTGTAGATTTCTTTTGTTTTCAACCTCTAGGAAATTTACCAAGTGCTAACAGAGTGGCGACTCGACTGCGGAGCAGAACTAAAAATTGATAATTTCACGTTTTCTTTTCCCTAAAAAGAAAGTTTGTTCCGTGGAATATTGCAAATTTGAGAAGAAAGTAATGTTTAGAGGTTGATTAAACTTTGTACATATTATTTTCGGACTTACAAAACTAAAATATATATATATAAAAACCAAAAATAATTCTGGCTCCCAAGAAAGTTTATATTCGATCTCATCCAGACCCAGAACCTGTGATAGTGACAGATAACCTCGAACAATTGCTCAGGAAAAATACCTTAGATGAAGGCTCAGTGAGTCATATTCCCCTTCATAAGTCCTTTTCCTTTTCAGGGAAACCTGTTACCTCTCAAAACCCTGACCTGGATACCTTTCCACAGCAAAGCCTGGTTAGAACACGGTCCGATAGTTTTGTGACTGGGATCATATTAGACCCAACTATTTTGAAACCCCGAACCCCCGAAGTTCTGTCTCCTATGACTAAACCGCAAATCACTCCCTCATTGCTATCCAGTCCCTCCTCGTCCTCGTCTTCAGTCGCTACCTCGCCGATCATCCAGGTTGTCGTCCCACCTCCTCCGCCCATCATGGCAGCTCGATATGCTCCCTTGGTGTTGGCTGCACCTCTACATGCCATGCCCCAAGACTATCAAACAAGACTCCCACAGTTCGATGCAACAAGACCTTTGAGCGCACACCAGCACGTAGATAAAATGAATGATTATTATGATATGCATGAAGTCGATGAAGCTAACGTTCAAATGAGATTGTTTTCCCAAAGTTTGACAGGTGATGCTAAAAAATGGTACAAAGGTTTGCGTGCCGCCTAAGTCCTTGACCTCATCGCATTCCAAAGAAGTTTTCTTGACAGATGGGAGGTAAAGAAAAACCCTCTGCAAATCTTGTCGGAATATGAAAATATTAGAAGAAATCAAGGTGAGACAGTGCAAGATTACTGCACTCGTTTCAATAACCTGTACAACACAATCCCAACGGAAATAAAACCTCCATAGGGTTTGGCATTGATAAAATTCCCCGACGGTTTTGACATGGACATGTCATACCAACTAAGGGAGAGAAATTCTACCACCCTGGAAGACATGCAGAAAAGTGCTATAAGTGTGGAGGCCAATTTGTTGGCAAAAAGGGAACGTCATAGGTCAGAGAGGAGAGTCACAATTAAAGAAGAACCTTCCACATCGACCTCAGATTCCAAATTGGATTCTTTGGCCAGAAAAGTAGAAAGAATGATGGAAATACTTATTGTGTCTGACAAAAATCCTCTGAGAGAAAATCCACCAGCTCCCCAGGTTCGAAACCCTAACTTTAGGAGAAACCCTCCTCAAATCAGACAGAGAGATCCTAGGGATCAAAGATAGCAGAGGGGTCCTGATCAACAGATTAGACCCCCCTGCAAGAAAATTATGCTGACGAGGGGGAGGAAGTAATTGAAGAACTGAAGGATACTCACATAAATCTCATGGGCATTCACGACAACGAAGCTATTTTCCTTACCCAAGAAGAGCAAGAACTCTTTCTTATCAATCAAACAAAAGTAAGTGAAGAAGCTGAAGATGCAGAACAACAGGCATTCGAAAATGCCATTTTGGAGGTACATCGACAGTATAATCTGCGGAGTAAAAAGACAGAAGGTAGTTCCCCAAAAAACATGGTTGAAACAAAGAAAGTAGTCGAAATCAAGAAGGCCTCTGAGCCAGCTGCCGAGGAGTTTCCTGAGAAGAGCACTGCCGAAGCTCCTGCGAAGAAAAACCTTACTATTCTGAAAAGGCCGTCACAGCCCGAGGTTTCACCTGTTAATCTACCAAGTACTTCTGGATAGAAGAATATGGTGGACAAACCAAAATTGATGAGCCAAGGCAGAGCTCCTACACCTTTCAACCTAGAGGGGGAATTGGCCAAAGTAAAAATTCCCATCCCACTTATCGAGTTGATGAACAAAGACGTTTATCGTTCACAGGTGATTAAAGCACTGACCATTGAACCTGACATAGGCACGAAGGCCTTAACCATTGGATCAACAAATCATTCAGACACTGTGAACCTTACTGATGATCAACCCAAACTTCTTTTCGGACCTGAAGTAGATGGTCGAGATGATACTGGTGAGGTCGCCCCTTTTTACATCAGTCTAAACATACATGACCTAATCTTGCATAACACTATGCTGGATTCAGGTGCTTCCCACAATCTGATGCCCAAAGCAGTAATGGAGAAACTGGGATTGGAGGTCACCAGACCTTACAAGGATTTACACTCATTCGACTCCAATAAAGTTAGATGTATTGGTTTGATCAAGGACCTATGCATCACCTTGGTTCAGATTCCTGCGAAGAGCATGGTAATGGACGTGGTAGTTGCAGACATCCCGCCGAAGTATGGAATGTTGCTATCCTGGTCTTGGGGAGCTAAGTTGAGAGGTACTCTGCAGCTAGATATGTCTTATGCCACTATCCCAGTTTTCGGGCAACAAAGAAGGCTATACAGAGAAACATTGATGAAGTACATGGTCAGTAGCCAAGAAAATCCGCACAACTATCCTCTCTACTCCGCGCATTTTGACCTGGATTATTTTATCTTGTACAATGATGGTGACACCGGAGAACAAGACACTCAGCTGGGAGAAGATACATCTAGTCCGAACGAAGGCCAAGAAATCATTGAGGTAGCAAGGATGAAGAACATGATAACCGAAGAGTTACCCATAGATTTCTGGAGCATGGACTTTGATGGAGTAGTGAGCAAAGAAGGAGATGGAGTAGGAGTCTGGCTGCATAATCACAGAAACAGGTATTTAGAAAATCATTCTTACAAATTAAATTTCCAGTGCACTACCAATATTGCCGAGTATGAATCCTTGATGCTCGGTCTGAATCTTTTGAAAAGAGTTGGTGCTAAACAGATTATGGTAAGAGGTGATTCTGAGTTGATAATCAAGCAAATCAAAGGTGAGTACGCTACGAAACACCCATGTCTTAGAGCCTATAGGAATGTTGTTCTTGATGCCCTGAGATGTTTCACTGAAGTGGACTTGCAGGTAATGCCGAGGGGACAAAACATTCTGGCGGACAGATTGTCTATGTCAGCAACCACCTGTAAGATTCCTTTCCGCTCGACCCGCCCATACACTGTTGAGGTGAAATGCAGACCAACCGTTCCCGACAATATCAGGTACTGGAAAGTGTTTGGGAATGATGATCAAATCGAAGACTTTCTGCAGTGTAAAAATGATTTTGAATGTACAAATATAGATTTAGAAAACGAAGATGAAAATGTAAATAGTTCTGATTTTGAAATTGATAGTGTAAATAGCGTAGATTCAGGAGACTTAGGCGATGACAAAATGGATGTTGATGTTTTACATTTGAAAATCAATGTTTTGCCTAGAGGTCTAGTTCCTTTAGAGGACTTGTTTGATTTTAACGACGTAGCCAAAAAACCAAAAATCGAAGCCCATGGACAAGAGGTAGAAGACTGTAATATAGGGATTGAAGAGAAACCCAGGATAGTCAAACTGTCTAAATCATTACCCCCAGAGCAAAAACTCAAATACATTGAGCTGTTCAAAGAATATTCGGATGTCTTTACCTGGGGCTATGAAGATTTGAAAGCTTATGATACCAACATCATACAACACATGATTCCAATAAAAGAAGACCAAAAACCATTCAGGCAGAAACTTAGGAGGATAAATCCCAAGTTGCTCCCTCTGATAGAAAAGGAAATCAAAAAAATGTATGATGCCAAAATCATAGTTCCGTTGCATTTTTCCAAATGGGTCTCTAATTTGGTCCATACACGTAAGAAAACCGGGGAAATCAGATTCTGCATAGATTTCTGAAATCTGAATAAAGTCTCCCTGAAGGATAATTACCCCTTGCCGAAAATGGACCACATCCTGCAAAGGGTGGTCGGGTCTAGTCAAATTTCTCTGCTGGACGGTTTCTCGAGTTACAATCAGGTCTTAGTTCACTCGGATGACCAAGACAAAACCGCTTTCACCACACCATGGGGCACTTTCATGTATGTGAAAATTCCTTTTGGTCTGATGAACTCAGGAGCCACATTCCAGAGGGCGATGGATATTGCTTTCGTGGAAGAATCGGGTAAGTTTATTGTCGTCTATTTAGATGATGTAACTGTGTTTTCCCGATCTGATGACGAACACCTGCGACACCTCAGATGAGTCTTCAAGAAATGTAGAAGGTTTGGGATTTCTTTAAATCCTAAGAAAAGCCTTTTCGGGTTAGAGGAAGGCAAACTGCTAGGACACATCATTTCCAAAGATGGAATCAAAATAGACCCCAGTAGAATCGAGGCCATACAAAAATTAGAACACCCCAGGAACCTCAAGGAACTACAGTCTTTTATCGGGAGAATTAACTTTCTGCGAAGATTCATTCCCAATCTGGCAGAACTCCTCAGAAACATCACAAATATGCTAAAAAAGGATGTAAAAATAAAATGGGACTCCGAGTCCAGACAGTATTTCGAACAAGTCAAGCGAGCACTCACAGAAGCCCCTGTTTTGATCAGTCCTGATTTTACTAAAGATTTCTATCTCTTTTCTTTCGCTTCTGAACATACTATAGCAGCGGTGTAACTGCAAAAGAAAAATGAAGGGTATGAACAACCCATAGCTTTCTTTAGCAAAGCGTTAAGAGACGTTTCTCTGAATTACAAGATAATGGAGAAACAAGCTTTTGCTTTGGTAAAAGCCATAAAAGACTTTAGAGTCTACATTCTTCATTCCCACACCATAGCATATGTTCTGAACACGGTAGTAAAAGACATTTTGACACAGGACAACCCTGATGGAAGAAGGGGAAAATGGATTGATGTTATTTTAGAATACGATATAGATATTAAGCCTACAAAACTAATTAAGGGTCAAGGCCTAGCAAAATTAATGGCTAAATCGAACTTCCATGCTCTTGACATTAATTTTTTAGATGTGGCAGATGAACAGGGCGAGATGGTGACTCCAAGCATGAGAGAGGTATTTCTCAACTCTCCATGGTACAGAGATCTTATATTCGTTTTGAAAAATCTACAAGCTCCCCCTGGTTTGACTAAGACTAAAGCTAGATTTTTAAAGTTGAAAGCCTTAAAGTTCTGTATTCTAGAAGGCAATTTGTATTGGAAAGATCCTGGAGGCATTCTGTTAAATTGTTTATTTAAAGATGAAGTTGATTAAGTGCTACAAGAGTTTCATGCAGGAGAATGTGGTGACCATCTGAACTGGAAGGTCGCAGCCAACAAAATACTCAGATCTGGATTCTATTGGCCCACCCTATTTGCCGATGTGCATCAAAAGGTAACTGCATGTCATCAATGTCAATTTTTTGAAGGCAAAAGGAAACTCCTCCCTCTACCTCTGAAACCGATCTCAGTTGAGGCCCCTTTCCAGCAATGGGGACTCGACTTCATTGGAGAGATACACCCCCCATCTTCAGGCCAGCATAGGTGGATTCTCATTGCCACCGATTATTTTACCAAATGGATCGAAGTAGTACCAAGCAGGCAAGCCACTGACTCTGTTATTATCAAATTCCTTGAAAATAATATTTTGTCTCGCTTTGGATGTCCTAGAAAGATTATAACTGATAATGCAGCTACTTTTCAGTTGAAGAAGCTCATAGATTTCTGCAACTAGTATCACATTGGTTTGAGGCATTCCAAAGCCTACTACCCTAAGGGGAATGGCCTGGCGGAATATTCAAACAAAACCTTGGTAAATATCATCAAGAAAACATTGCAGGAAAACAAGAAATCTTGGCACAACAAGTTGTTGTTCGCATTGTGGGCTGACAGATTGACCACCAAAAGGTCAATTGGTATGTCACCATACCAGCTGGTCTATGGCACAGAGGCCATTTTCCCCACTTCTTTAGGAGTCCATTTCATGAAGTTGCATCAAGATGTACAAGCTGATATAAATGACTCACAGAGAAGAATCAACCAGATGATCCATTTGCAACAGTCTAGGGAGGACGTTTTCAACAAAACTCAGGTCATCCAAGAAAACATCAAGAAGGTCTTTGAAAAACGAACCAAGGAAGAAGATTTTGAGTTAGGAGATTTGGTGCTGAGATGGGATGCCAGAAATGAAGACAAGGGAAAGCATGGAAAATTTGTCAGTCTGTGGACAGGACCATATATGATCCAAGCTTTCAGGGGAAACAATGCTTTCTTGTTAAACAATGTTGATGGGATAGATCTTCCAGGATGACCTGTGAATGGTAGAATGCTGAAACATTATGTGCCACCTCAATAGAGATTCGATTTTTCACTCTCCATTGTACATACCATTTTAATTTTAATTTTTCACTTGCATTTTCTGAGTGAAGAACATTAGTCAGTTGGTTGAAGCCCGAAGAGAAGGCCCTAAGATGTTGAACACTGTTCTTCCAATTTTTGAGAATAAAACCCAACGAAGGCTACTAGGTAGAAATTTTCAGAATGACAGGAACCAGGATTCTTGGCACTTCACAGGGCAAGTACCATCCCCAGGTGGAGCCGCTGTTATCACCGTATAAGTTATAGGATCAATTGGTGACTGGGATATTATCTATCTTTAGTGTTTTTGTTGACAAATGATTTTTCATTCTGCAAATAATTTGAAAGGAAAAAAGAAAAAAGAAAAAAGAAAAGAAAAGAAAAAGAAAAAAGAAAGAAAGAAAAAGAGGGCATAAAAGAATTGCAATAAAATCCCCATGCAATAATAAGTAACTTGGTCCATAACTTTCAAGCATGGCCAAGTTCTTTTTAAATTTGGAATGTTGATAGGGTAGTGAATGAATTTGGCTAAACATTTTAATCTTAGCCAAAGTGTCTAGGTTAGATTAGTGAATAAATCTGGCCAGACTGTCTAATGTTGGTCAGATAGCCCTAGGGTAGAGTAAATTCTTAACCCAACAGTTTAATCTGGGTTAATTGTCATAGGAAGATAGGTTAGTATGTAGGCTAGTTGCTTTATTGTTTCATTCCAATAAAACCAGCTTGATGTAAATGTTTCACCATGTTTCATATGCTTAGAGGATCGTTTGGTCGAAGCCCCATGGTGGTGTCTACTTGAAAATTTTGGGGAAAAACCCGTAAAATACATTTATCCTAAGTTTTTCCCAGCGCATATGTTTTTCTCTCCCCATTTATGCTCCCTGCACATATCGACGGTCCTGATCACGATGCCTAAATCTACGATGTACAGAGCATTCCGGACCCCCCCCGATCATTCTGTTTTTAACCGGGGGAGGGGTCCGGAATCGTTGATAACATTTGCGCGCATCTGGACGGCCCAGAGTTGAGCACTTAAATCAACGGTCAGTATTGGATTCCAGACCCCCCCGTCTGTTCTGCCTTTAATGGAGGGGGGGGGTTCGGAATGAGTGATAAAAGGTGCGCTAAGATCTGTGGCCAGGAAATGAGCGCGCAGATCAACGGCCCAAAATGGTTTTCGGATCCCCCTGGATGATCTGCTTTTAACTGAGGGGGGGGGGTCCGAAATGGTTTTCCCCTTTGACGGGTCCCTTGTGATACATGGCGTCAATCTATTTTCCCTGAAGTCCTGTCACCATCTGCTATCTAAGAGACCCTCGTCACTTATGGACGTCACCTTCCACTTCTTCCTGAGTTAGTCACATCCCATAATTGTTGTCAGTCCCCTCCCCCCTTTCACTCATGGCAAGCCCCTTATTACGACTTTCACCTCCAATCCCTAGCCACCACGTCACTCGTCCGTATCTTTCAACCACCGTCACCTGCCATCTCACCCCCAATTGACCCATTGTCCATTTATTACTAGATAACCTATCCGTTATCCAGCTGACCTGTCTCCCACGCCCAACCGACCCCAGTTTAAATAAAACCACCATTATTTCCCTTACTTTCTCTATTCACCCATCTCACCAGAGAAATTCACCGCTTACTCCTTTGTTACATTTCGTCGCCCTCCTCCACTTTCAGTTGCCCCCACTAACGTTGTGTTTATAGCAGGTACTGTTGCAGAAATGATGCCAAAGTCCAAACCAGCGGAAGGAGAGGAGAATCCATTTCTCCCGCCTCCTGTCGACCTGGACAGGATCCCACTGATCGACAAAGATCGATTAATCGCAGATACTAAATGCGATTTTGACTTCTCAGACCTCTAGTCATGGCTCAGGGAAGTGTTTCTGGACCAGAGTGATGAAATTGGACTCTGGGAGTCCAATTTACCCCTTTACCTCTTTCCCCAGATCCACCATTTCCCCGAGTTCACGCTTAAGCGTCAAGCCCACTATATTCCTGAACAAAGAGTCGTCATCTCCTCGTCCAGAGAAATCCTTTTCCTCATCACGCCCGAGTCCATAGACCAGATGATGAAAATTCCCCATGCCGACTCTGCGTCTCCTTTCAACCTGGAAATCCTTACAAAGTTGTATCAGAAAATGACTTTTTCCCAAAGAGCTCAAATATTCGAGCTTTTCCTTCCCACATCTGCTCAATTCCCTTCCACAAATCCTCCTTATCCGTCTTCCATGTTCTCGACTAAGGGAAACCAAGTCATCTCATCGCTTTGTGCTCTATTGGGATACTATTCTGACCAGTGGGTAGATGAGCCCATTCTGGGTTTTCTATCCATTTTCTCCACTAATGAAAATCCCACCACCCAGTTTGATTTCAGCAAATTCTTGGCAGACAATATTCACGAACAGTTCGTGAATTTTGGCACGGAAGGCATGTTCAAATATTCATCAATACTAGCCTACTTGTTTGTCTTTTTCCAGGCGGATAAATTTATTTTTTCCATGTAGAAGATGGATGAAGATGGTAAACCTCAGACAATCACAACATGGACTTCATTGCTCAAGAACAACTCCACGGAGTACAGTTTCAAGGCGTTCATCGATCAGTTCTACAACCCTGTGGTAAGTATGCTGAGCGGCAGGCCCGAGCCTCGAATAAATGACGAAGTCTAGAGAATCTTGCATCTCTCGGACAACACAAAGATTGGGGATTGGTAGCTATATCAAAATCATACCGAGATCAGAGTATATGGGTGCGAATTGGAACCGTATAAGCTGCCCAAGTATTTTCCTGTCAGAATCTTTGCTCTAGAATGTATAAGGCAGATTATAAATTCAGATGATATTCATTTTGTATCATTGAAGAAAAAGAAGCAGCTTAGAATCAAGGGGCAAATTGGCTCCTTCATCTGCAACAGTCATGGCACCGGGGAAGAGGCAGACAAGATGCTGAGAGAAATGAAGTTCTTCATGAGATTTCCGTGGCACTATGATCCTTATGGGATCATCTCAGAGATGAGGGTGAAAAACAAGAGCATCCCGTATGTTCATGTATCCAAGCCCAAAATTGAGAAATTCACAAATCAGACAGTGTGGGAGACCAACACATTAGTCGAAGTGGAGCAGCAGGTTCCCCCGACCACTGTGCCATCGACGACCATGCCACAGGTCCCAAAAGAGAAGAGGCCGAGGCAGGATTTATCTCCACCTGTCACTAAGGTATCTTCCGAGGAATTCCAGCTACATACTAAGAGGCCTAAGACTTCCTCAGTCCCTGGCCCAACCGGGGAAAAAGAGGCCTCACTTACCATAGTGACCAAGTCTGTTATTCCACCCTTTGAGTCGAGCCTCTATAAGGACATCACCCCAGCATTGTCGAAGAAATCCTCAGAATCCCCATTGAACACTCAGCTAGGCAAGACTGGGCCTAAGTTGAGCATTTTCAAGAAGTACGAGCTGATCAAGAAAAAGAATCAGACCCTTACCAGCAGTACTTGCGCTCAATTTTGGAAGGAGACGTCGACTATGCAACATAGGCTTTTGTCAGCATTTGACACATAAAAGGGAAGAATGCACATGGCCTTCCTCTAGGCACAACTACCAGATCCCAAGGTGATCACCGACTACAAAAGGGCCACCTTCGAATTCCAGATGAAGGACGTGCACCTAGCCGATCAGATGGATCTGCACAAATAGACTGGAGAAATGGTTTTCTATACGTTGGCGCATGCTTCCGCTTCTGCAGCCAAATTGTAGGTGTCACTGAACAATGTTCAAACACATCTCAAAATGGAGAAGATTTCATAATTTGCAAAGGACAATAGGATCAAAACTCTGGAGGATCTGGTCCTCAAGATCGGTTATGATCCTTCGAATGTCAAAGCAGTAGAGGAAATGATAAAGAAGAAGAATGCTGATAGAGCATCCTTGAGGAAACAACTGAAGCTCCCACCCACAGAGGACTTGCAAGAGAAGGAGATAGCAGAGAAAGAAGGCGAGAAGGATGAGATGCTAAAGTTGCTCATGGAGCAGAACGCACAGCTTAGAGAAATGAAAGATGAGATGGAGAAACTATTAAAAGAGAAAGAGAAACTAAAGCCAATGGAAGTCATTCCATTGAGTGCTATCCCAATTGCAGGAGTGAGCACAACATCAGTGACAGCAGCCCCATCCACGACTCCATCGACATCTCAGGAGAAGACAACAGAGCTGGTTGAGTCCATGGAAAGGATGAACCTGCAGGAGATAGAGATCAGCAGGCTAAAAAAGGAGATTGAGAACCTGCAGGAACTCAAATCTTCCTTCTAGACCAGCCTATCTAAGGAAAAGCAGGTGACATAGCAGCTCAAGCAGGAGTTACAACAGCTCCAGAAACAAACAGTGGCAGGAAAGACATTAGCCAAGGTTAAAGAGAGTGTATGGATAGATATCACTAAGTCCATGAATGAGATGTGGCCCATGATCCAGATCATGTTTGAGCATAATGAGTTGGTCCAGAGGAGCAAACAAGCCATTGAGAAGATCAGAGTAGAATTGGGAGATAGGCCAACACAGGCAAACGAGATCATCAAGTTCCTCAATTCCAAGACAAGGGAGGAGCTAGAAGGGCTGAAGATTGAAGACAGAACAGAGACCATCCTTGAGGTCAAAAGAGTTTTGACCAAGAGAGGACTAATGCTTCAGCTGGAAGAAAAGGTTCAGGCCATGGACCAGGGGGTACAAAGGTTCTTCAGTAAAATTGAAGCTCTCCAGAAGAAAGGTCTACCTGGTCTAAAGGTTATTAATGATAAACTGATGACACTCCCAGATTACAAGAAAAGATTGGCTGATGTGTCTAAGGAAATTTCAAAGTTTGCAGGGATTCAAGGGAGCGTCACTACCAAGGCATTCCTGGATGCCCTTTAGTGGGACATCAGTATCCAACACGATATTCGATACATATTCCTCACCAAGCCTACATTTTCCAAGTATACGAAAATGGACGAAGTGTATCGAAGACTGCTCAAAGTCAACGTGCCTAGTCATATCATATGGGAGGAACTATGCAATCTGATCGATTAGTAGATGAGCTGTCCAGGTCCAGTCAGTTGTCCAGTCAGATGAGGTCGTGCAAAGGCTTCATCAACGGTCTACCCAGAAATCAGCGTGCAGTTACACCAAGTCATCAAGCAGTTCCTAGATTTAGGAAATTTGTTAAGTTAGTTAGGCTAAAAATAGATTTAGAACGTCCTAGTCATTAATGACAGGACCGTTTGTAATTTGAGTTATAAATACTTCACCTTTCAAAATATTGAGGGTTGTTTATCTTCACACCCTGATGCTACCAGACTGTAATATTTTTGAAGAAATCTTCCATTAATAAAAAAGAGGCACTTTTACAGGATTCTTGCGTGTATTCACTGGTGATGTTTTCTCTCTAAGTTGAATGTTATTCTTGCTTTGTGATCATGTTGTTTTCTAATTCTAATCTTTAAGAGTAACGAATGTTGCAGGATTTATCTCGTATACCCTGTTTCTGACTCGAAAGATTTTAGTGTTTTTCTTCTGGTATTTTCGATAAAGGAATTCTTACCTGCTCCTTTGTTGAAATTATCTTTCTCATGTTTTCTGCTAATCATCATTTAAGCTACTAAAAGATCCAGTGATTATATTATCTCGCCCTATGAAATTTTTTCCTTTGCGTTTCTGGTTTGTATTTCATATTTTATTAAACATAGACCCCATAGCCCAATGGATGTGTAGACTGTCTCAACCAATTCAAAAAACACTTTGACAACCAAACAGACCTATTTCTTTACCTAGCCTAATATCTAAAATTGGAAACATAGATAAATCATATAGAGAGATCCCTATCTGAAGTTGGAAGGGCTAGATCCCAGTTTCACAAGTGGTTGGATAAAGTTACCTTTGTAGATTTCTTCTGTTTTCAACCTCTAGGAAATTTACCAAGTGCTAACACATTCCAACGAATGTGAATGGATGAGTTGGAGTCAAACATCCATGGAATCATCCGATCAGAGGTCAATGATGTAAACCCACTGTCGGACATGAGGAGGCCTTCCATTGAGGCATGAAGGTCCCAAAGTACTAACTGGTTTCTAAGCCTAGTTCTTGGATAATGTGTTGAAGTCGACAGGAATAGACTCGTCGAAGGAGGGCCTTGATGTATCCCCTATCAATGACACGAAACAGACACAGAGATGTAATTGGTAGACCAAATGAAGATGGACTGACATGGGTATTGAGACAAGATATTTGTGATGGCTGACTCTTGAGGCGGATACTTCCCCTGAACACTGAGGCACAACAACAGAAACATGACATGGACCAAAACACGATGATGCAATGGATACTGTGACTTTCTTCGGGTGACCCAAAGGAGTAAGAAAAACTCAGAGGATTGGTTCAGTGCAGAGGTTCAGCGGATTAAGGTGTGCGCAAATACAAAGTGCTGTGTTCAAGGGCGACTCTATGAATTACTTGGTAATGTTCTCAAGAGACTGCTTGGCTTGTTTCTCTCAAATTTTCCCCCATCCAGATAGACGAGTACCTCTTTTTAATTTAACGAGCTTGAGGAGGGTAACACATGCTTGATATAACTCACCTTCGGTAAGTTCCTCTTCCTTTGTTTAACGAACTAGAAGAAGTAAGGGTTCGGTCCCGTATGGGCCTGTCGATGTTTTGTTTAGCAAGTCCAAAGACAAAAAACTTGAAGGTTTTTCATGATTATAGAGTCTGGAAAAACACTTAAAAGAGAACTCTCTCAGTTCCTTTTTCGTAAAGTAGTCTGACGAGACCGAAAAAGAGATAAACTATCGCTCAACAGACGTTTTCTTCAAATACTTTAACGAGCATGAAGAGAACAAGGTCGCTCAGTAATCTTTTCATCTTTAGAGAGTCTGAAAAGAACTTAAAGATGACTCCAGTGTTGTCCTTTTTCGTAATATTAGTCTCACGAGGCTGAAAAAGAGATAAATTATCACTCAAAAGATGCCCTTTCAAACCGTTTAACGAGTGGGAAAGGAAGCAATATTACTCGACAATCTTTTCATGTTTAGAGAGTCTGAAAAGAGATTAAAGATGACTCCAAGGGGTTCCTTTTTCGTGTATCCATACAGGTCCGAAAAAGAGATAAAAGTCTACCTGGATGCATTCTCATGTATTTACGAGCACGAGAAAGAACAAAGACTAAGCTCGGTATTCCCCCAGCTTGAAAGCTAGTGGCTTAACTCCAGAAAGATCATCAAAGGCTGGAGACATGCCCTCCAAGCTTCGATTCATTCACCAAAGGATAAGGGTGGATGAAAAGAAGGATCAAGAGAGGAGACTGTTTCGTTTTTTAACGAGCTTGACACAGGAAAAGAACTATGCTCAGGGCCTCTGTTTCATTTTTTAACAAGCTTTCCGCATAGAAGAGAAACTATGCTCGTGGTTTCTTGATCATGGCTTTCAAGAGGATAATGCTCTAGAAGGGTACCATGTCAAAGGACAAAACTCGGTCATGGCTTCCAAGATATCTTCACCCGATGGAAGAGAATCACTCTGGAAGGAACACATGTAGAGGGTCGTGAAAGGGGTAAGGAGACCAGGCTCCAATAACCCTACCGAAGAAATCACCATGTCAACTACCAAATCCAAATCGTCGAAAGTTGAAGTCATGGGAGACAATGCCACATAATTGACATGTGGCGGGGGTGATACTGTCTTCATATAAGAACCACTTAGGGAGGTAACCTAGTCGAGGCCGATGAATGAAAGTTGATCAATAGTCACAATTCTTCCATTGTGAGGGAAAGATATCACATGGAAAAGGGTGGATACAAGAGCTTTCATAGTATAGACATAATCCCGCCCAAGGAGTAAAGAAAAATCCAAGGGGTCTCGGACTACCATGAAATCGATAAAGACAATTTTCCCTCCCAAAGTTATAGTAAACTGAGGAAGGATCCCTAAAGGTTGAATAGTTCTTCTGTTAAAAGCTAACAGATTCTGTGTAACCGACGCAAGCTGCGGACAACCCAAAGCGTACCAAGCAACAAAAGACAAAATACTAACGGACGCACCTTCATCTATCAGTGTTTGAGGAACGTCCCGACCACGAACCTGTATTGTAAGCTGGAAAGGAATGTGAGAGGGAAGACGAGGTCTAGTTAGCACACCCCAATCGAAAAGGATGGCCTCATTACTTGGAGGGGGTTTCGCAGAAGAAGGAGGAATGCCCCCTGGTACGGTAGAGTCTGTATTAATGAGAAAAACATGGGAAGTATCAGGTTTACTCTCTAGAAGGAGAGTAGGATCGACCGATGATTGAACCGAATCGACCACTTGAGTTTAATTCTCCAAGGGAAGAATGGGGTCGATGGGTGGAAACTGATCGACCGCTTTGGTGTCACTCTCTAACGGGAGAGTGGGATCGATCGAGGATGAAAACAGATCGACCACTTTGGTGTCACTCTTTTGATGAAGAGCGGGGCTGATTGATGACGGAACTGGATCAACTACTTGGGTTTGTGGTTCAATCAAGGAGGAAACTAGATTGACCACCTGATCAACCGAACTGATCGGGGATGGAACCAGATTGACCAGTCCATCAACCAATGATGGGTCGGAGGAAATCTTACGATAACCTTTTGGAAGTTGAAGTTTTTCCAAAAGAGAAGAAGCCTCATCCATGCGAGGACAAAGGTGAGA
>JZKD02S0343758.1:100876-116113 GCA_000966675.3 Picea glauca
TCTGAAAAGTCATGGACTCTGAAATACTTCTTTAGTCCAAGCAGCCAGGCCTCTGCTTCCTCTCCCTTCTTTATTTCACCATCGAAGGAGGGTGGTTTGGATTTTCTGAATTCTTAGAATTTTTAACCTTTGGAAGGCTTTTTCTTCTTCTGTTTCTTTCGAGAATAGGAACTGGTTCTGCTGCTAGAAGAGCCCTCTGAATCGCCAACTTCCTTCTCAGAGGAATCATCCAACGCTTGTCCTTTACCTATGGGGTGGAACTTTTTCGAGGTGCTTCTCTCAGTGTGACCACTGATATGACCATGTTTTTGAGTTTCAGGTTCATGTTGCATTTGTCTTTGTAGATCGGATAAACTCTGTAGTAAAACTGCGTTAATTTCTGTTTTCTTTTCTTGTTCTTTCATCATCCTTTCATTATCGGCCTTACAACTTTGTAATTCAACCATGAGGCTCCTCACAGTCTCAGCTAGGCCTAGAGGGGTCCCTACTACCCTCCTTTCATTAGACTCTTCGTCTCTATTGTGGGAGCCCTATCCCACTTCATGGTGAGTCACCATACTATGCGTTGATAATTTCCTGCGGTCGATCTTTCGCTTGTGTGCAAAAGGAAAAACAGTGGTTGTTAGTCAATATTTATATTTATTTATAACCAGTACATAATTCATATTTTCACATGTACACACACACAATAGGGGTTTTTCATCCTTAACTTCGTCTTTTGATTAGGAAGGTTAAGACAGGGGGTTACTCTTTTTGGGAGTGTTCTGAACGGAGCTTCTGCGCAACTCATTCATGAGCCCAAGCAAGCCTAGTGTTGTAACCATGCTCTGATACCAATTTGTCACACACCCACTCTGGAATAATATTTTTTTTGCCTTTTCTCGAGGATCCGAATCCCCGAAATACTTACGGGAGCCTAGTGTCAACTAGTTCCTCATATTTCCACCTCCTTGTGATCGTGGGTCACGACTACGGGCTGAACCAGTACAACGTCTTTTCGCACTTTGCAACTTAGTGCTACCAAAACATCGAGTCTTTCAACTCTGCAAACCCCGAAGCTCGAAGCAGTGAAACGTCGAACCTCGACAGGGCTAGCGAGTGGCAAGTTTCCTGCTTGGGGTCTTGTCCACATGACCCTGTTTCGTGTCCATGCGCTTAAGCCATCCAAGACCTTATCAGTTTTTTGTGATTCGGGGAATTGCGATGCATGCCTTCTACCTTTCCCCATTCAAATCCCCAAAAATTTCGAGGTCTCCAAAGTTTCCCTCCAAAGGGAGATCGACAACTGTAAGACTCCCCTGATCCAACGGTATGGATCCTTTCGGGGTCTCGGTATTCGGGAGTTCGAAATGCAATGACTCCAAGACTCCTTGTCATTCAAATCTCTAAATTCCATCATGGGAATTCGTGTAAGAGATCGATGGATCTTAAGAGAGTGGATCCAATGGTCCATGGGATTTCAGGACTTTTCTCAAAACTCTAACAACTCACCATGCGTCTCCTCTGATGGATGGTCCAGATTCTTCTGAGACTTCTCCTTTCCACTACAACGCGTATCGGGATTTCAGGATTTGTGGGGGCAAGGTTTTCTGGCCCTCTAGTTTCCAGGATGCCGAAATGTCGAAACATCGACCGGCAGCCACGTGTCCCTCTGATGGATGGTGACAATCTTTAGCCAAGATCAACGGTCATGATATTTTCGGGATGATCAACGGTCATGATCAAATCCCATCTTTCCTTAACCTCATTGACACCTCACGCCATCCCGGGGTTTCGGTGATCGGGTTTTCGCGACTCGCGAAGACAAGGGTTCTTGCCCTTTGGTTTCCCAGGTGCCGAAATGCCGAAGCACTTACCAACAACCACATGTACTCTATAGATGGATGGTCCAGGTACTTCCATGGGTCATGGGGTCTACTGTCCTGATTTCTTCATTTCTTGCAAGAGTAAAAGGGTCGTTGCATTAATGATTGCATCTCTTCCTCAAATCTAATGGTCATTACAAACCTTGGATCCTCTGAAAGGATTTTGTCCGTTAATCGAGACTTAACCACACACTGCCATTTCGAGATTTCGCAAATCAGGGTTTCGGGACTTGCGAGTACGTGAGAACTCGCACTTGGATACCCCGGGTGCCGAAACACCGAAACATCATAACTTACGAGAAACACTCTCTTTCATGCCGGGATTCTAAAATGTACGCTATCAAATCCTCTTTCAAGTTCTTTGTAAGGTTCACCAGATTTGAAAGTCCGATTGGAAGGTCTCCAAAGGTCTCCGAGCTATTAACTCCCGTGACTGGATAGTGAGCTCTCTCGAGGGCATACTAAGATAACTGTCTTATACCGGGGGTTTACCCCATCTCTAGAAAGTGAGGGGACTTTCCCAAAAAGGGTGCCCTTGTGGGAAGGTCTATCTGGGACATTACCAGAGGCAAATAAGGGAATAAATTTCCCGAGCACAGACTTGAAAACTAAGTTAGTTTAGTGGATATATATAAACGTGATTCGTGTGGAGTCATTCTATTTATATGCAAGAAACCACTATTTCCGATCAAAATCCACCACACAGACATTATTATACAGAAGCCATTCATAATTTCACAACCTTGAGCATACATGTCAGATTATTCAATTCAAGATACAAGATATAACACTTATCAGAAAAACACCAGGTTTGATGCAATCGCTGAGAAGGGTGCGCGTTTCCACCCAACCGTAGACTCAATGACTCCCAACGGATTTACCACTAGCCACCCCCAAGTTGAGACCACGATGCTGCGAGACTGCGTCTCTGTTTGCCAGGGGCCGATAATGAAGGTTACTCTCCTTCTTCTCTGGTATCACTCAATCTGTATTTTTTTTCCCAGAGTTCTCCTCTTCCCCTCGCATCCTCCCTTGATCCCACACTCTTCCTACCTTTTCTCCTTTCGACGAGGTTGCGTGTGGCACAATCTTCCTCGCGGTGGTCAGGTTTGAGGACTCTATGGATGGGCGGTTCACCCCCATCCCTCATTACTCATGAGGATCCCTTTACCTACTAACCTGGCGAGCCATTTAATTCGGGGCCAACGAGCCACTCTTGGTTCTCCAAGCCAGTGAAGTCCAAATACGGTATTGGTTTTGATGGAAGTTAACGCCACCTTTCTAGGTGCGTTCCACCACCTTTCTTCAGCCATCATGGTCTCTTTTTAAGCACCTTCCCCTCTCAGGAGTCCTGCAATATATTTAATATTATTTACATTTATTGACCTTTTCCACAAGGTCCATTCACATCACACATTCACATTTTTGAGTTTGCCACAGTTCTTGGCCAGTATAGTTATTTTTACAGACTGGGGGAAACATGGTGTTACAAAGTAGTATTGTCGGATCTATCCTGCACAAAACACCATTAGGCCCTTTTTCGGGTTTCGACATTTCGAAGGACAAGGAGTGAGGAGAGCCTGCATCGCGATTCCCCGAATCATGAAAGCCAGTAGCTCTTTAGGAGTTAGGCCCTATTTCGGGGTTCGACATTTCAAAGGACATGGATCTGGGGAGAGCTAACATGCAAGAGTCCTAAACTCCAAAAACGTGAAATACATGTTGTTGAAGGCCTTGGGTCACAACCCAGGATCACAAGAAAGGAAGGGGATGATCGTGAAAGGAGCCAGCACCGAGTTGTGTGTTTTCTTAGGACAGAGAAGAGCACTGAAGGCTGAGTGCGTGCATAGGTTTTCTCAAGGCCTGTGCCAGGGAATTAAAGGGACTTGGGGATTTGTTCAAGGGGTTCCAACATGATCCCAAAGAGTCATTTCGGCTCAGAATTTTGGAATGATCCAGAGACCGAGAGGTCAGCGGACCCTACCGAGGCAGAGGTAGGGGGTCTGCATCAGTTGGTATCAAAGAAGGTTTTCATTTGTATCTTGCAAGTGAAAGGAAGATGGGGATACTCTCAGGCATAGAGTGATCCATAATTTTTCCAAGTGGGCAGACAGAGGATGAAGATGGCTACTGAAGGCCATGGGCATGGTCAGAGGGAATACCGCAAGCAGAAGAAAAATCCAGAGATGGATATGGAACTCACTAATATAAGGGAAAGAATGGAGGAGCTTGCGCTATGGGTGCTACAGAACGCAAAGACACATTGGGTGTATGAATGGCCTCTAAGGAGGGAAGTAAAGTGGCCAGTCAAGAATTTGTTGGCTGGAAGACAACAAAGGCTGTTGAGGAGGTGGTTGAGGTATGTGGAAAGCCTCAGGGCCACTGAGAAGATGGTTCGTGCCTGTGAACCAGAAGCTGGGAGAAATATCAGTAATGATGAAGAGGAGAGATCAAGCAGATATCTCATAGACTGCCAGGTGGGAAGAGATGGACTTTCAAATTTCCAGGTGGGAAATAGAAAGAGATCAAGTGAAGGTCTCATATACTACCAGGAGGGTGGTGCTGAAAGTTTAATTTGCCAAGAGGGAACTGATATGGGATCGACTAATCTCATAGATTGCTAGGTGGGCGAACGAAGAGGAGAAACTCCATATTGCCAGGTGGGAAAGGGAGAGCAGATGAGGCTATGTGAGAGTCTCATGAACTCATAGGTGAGTTTATATTAGTGAGGAGAGTTGATAGAGGAAGATCAGAAGAGCATTATGATGATTGGGGTAATAGAGGTATTCCTGCCACATTGCCCAGCTGAGGCGAAAAATTGTGTTGTCGATGCAACAAAAATAGAAGGATAGCCAGTTGTGACTATCAAGGAGGAAGAAGAACTGGAGAAGACATCAAAATCTGCCCCAACAGAAGAAGAGCATGCGTATAATATGATCACTTCATGGGAGATGGAGTTGGAGATGCTAGAGGATTGGTTGAACCATCCAGAACCAGTAGATGACTGCCACGAGGAGACAGTCATGCAGATGATAGAAGAGGATCATTCTAAGGAATCACTCAGAATTTTTAGCCAAGGATATGAACAGATGATAACTGCAGTGCCGAGGCATGCAACAATAGATGAAGGAAAATTCCAGTTTAAGGAGCAGCTGGAGGAAGTTGGAATTCAACCAGCGCAAGGGGAAATGGCAGAAGCAAGTCTGTCAGAGAAGGTGACTGAACAACAGGTCAGTCAAAAAGATAAGATTGCAGAGATGAATTTTGTAGCAGGGTGGCAAGTTGAGGCCACAGAGGAAGAATATGGCATGGGAGATTTAGTTCATCTACCCATTTACAGAGAAGAAGTGCAGTGGAGTAGGCTGCAAAAGGAGATCCATCCCTGGGGGCAGTTGGATGAGATAATTAAGGAGATCAGAAGGTTGATGATCAGATCAGCAGAAGTGATCAGCAAAGGGAAGCTAAGTAGAGGTGAACCTGCCATAGTAGAAGGGAAGCAGAAGGAACAACAACAATGAAGCGATGGAGCAGATGGACAACTTCAAGGAACTGTTTGGGATCCAGGTGGATTTCAACAGTGATATTGGGAAGCTCATGAGAAGGAGCTCATGAATTTATCACAGCAGAGGATTATGATGCAGGAGCATCGCTCCAAGCTAGCTACGTGCCATCTAGCCAGCACATCAAAGTGCACATTCAATGGAAGGAGAGAGGTGCAACCCTCTCTTTTTTCAAAATTTGAAAATTGTATTAAATGTTGTAAGGCTAGTAGAGCCAAAATCCATGCATGTGCGCAGGCTTTAGATAAAGTTTGCCTTAAATGGTTGTAAGGCTAAGCTCTAGATCCGATTCGGACTAGACAACCATTCAATGTAATTGAATGTAAATTAATGAGAGTTGGTGAGATGGAGGGAAGAGCTCAAGGAGCCCCTCTTTGTAAAAAGATCTTCTTGGTATATAGATTTATTTAAGTTTAGAGGTAGAAAAAAGAGGGAGAGTAGAACAGAGAATAGGGAGAAGAGAGGAAGTCATGACTTTGTTACAGTTTGAGCTCACATTGTAAAGAGACATTTCATATTAATACAATCATAGAAGTTTTTCCTACATGTTGTTGTTCATGTGTTTGTGAGTTCATGAATGAATGTCTTTATGTGTTGATGATATGCTGTAGATGTATGTTAGGTATGCATTTGTAGGGATAGATAGATTTTCCTATCTGAGAGTTCTTTGGTTTCAGGTTTGGATTCTTTGTGGTTTCATGCAAGAGTGCATGACAGAGTACTGCAGTCTCTGAAAACCAGTGCAGGAGTGCACTTCTGAATTATGTGGAATTTCAGACAAAGACATGCTAGGAGGGTGCACCAGAGGAAGTCATTGACTCAAGGAAAAATCCTTAAGGTTATTGAACACCTTGAAGGAGAAGCTGTGCAGAGGAGAGCACAGTGAGGAGAAGCAGAATTGTTGAGAATTCTATAAAGGCTCTGCCAGAAGGGCATTGAGAAAATGCACAGGATGCATTGAGGAGAGCTCTATTTTGAGTTCAGTGAGAACACAGAATCACTGAGGGTTCTGTGGAAACTCTGTCAGGAGGGCATTGAGCAGTTGCATAGAGTGCACTGAGAAGAACTCTCTTTCGAGTTCTGCGATAAGATAAGTGTCAAGGAGAGACACTTACAGAGTTACTGAATACTATATTAATCTCAACAAGGAGGGCTTGAGGTGAAGGTCATTAGGAGGACACCAGATTTCCCTTTGAGGACACAGAAGGGCGATTCCCCTAGAGGATCGGGTAAATAAAGCTTAGGACGGATAACACAGTTGTTTGCAGGGACCCTGGAAGGAGTGCAGAGGTCATGAAACCTTTTGAGGTTTCAGAGTGAACAAAGCTCAGGAGGGATAGTGTTCCTAGAATGAAGGTGATATCCAAGGGAATTTAGCTCATAGAGGAAGCAAAGGTTGAGGCCTTTGAAACTTCAGAAAATATCTCAAGGGGAGGGAGGAAGTTCTCAAGCTCATGAGGGAGCACAACTGTCGTTAGATCAGCTGGAGAGATGAGATATGGACCGTCGAGTTTCACGTCTAGACAACAACAAGAGAAGAGAAATAGATCTGGGCTGTTAGATCTAGTGCAAAGGGACGATAGCCATCGGATCCGGAGGAAGGCGCACAGAGTTTAACCTGTGGGAGGTCACGTAGGAGAGGAGCTAAAACGGACGGTGGAGACGCTTCGTGGAGAAGTGAGAAATGCTGTGAGCCATTAGATCTCGCAGATCAGAGAAAAGGTTAAAGGGAGTGTCTTTCGATACTCAAAACTTAGAAAGAGTAGCGACCGTTGGATGAGAAGAAACATGAGCCGTTGATTCCCCTTTGGAGTTGAATTTCGACATTTCATCATTTTCGATGATAAGGAGCTAGGGCACTTTGTGTTGAAAACCCTGAAGTCGTGAAACGCAACATGTCTTTGGAGTTGAGCCCATTTCGGCATTTTGACATTTTAGGGTTCGGGAAGCAGAGGAGGCTGTGATTTTGGTATCGAGAGTTTCAAACTCCCAGTACGCGAAATCCCGAAGAGCGAAAGGAAAAATTCCCGAAAAAGTTGAGGGACAATAGCCTTTGGGCCCCAATCGGGTTTCTGGATTTCAAGATTCAAGGGGTAGAGTTGCGTGGTCAACACAACTCCCGAAATCACGAAGAGAGAAACACCGAAAGGTGGTGGCCGTTGACAGATTTGAAACATTGAGCACCCAAGAGGATCGTTGGGATTTCGGGATTTGGGTGTTCGAAAGGCCAAGATTCGGGAGACATGAAGTCCCGACTCGCAAAATCGTGAAGTAATCGCGACCGTCGTAGGAAGGAGGAAGCAAGACTGTTGGATCTAGCCTACACAAAAAGTCGTTAGGCCCTTTTTCGAGTTTCGACATTTCAAGGGACAAGGAGTGGGGAGAGCCTGTATCGCGATTCCCCGAATCGCGAAAGCCAGTAGCTCTTTAGGAGTTAGGCCTTATTTCGGGGTTTGACATTTCAAAGGACAGGGAGCCGGGGAGATCTCGCATGCAAGAGTCCCAAACTCCCAAAACGAGAAAGACGTGTTGTTGAAGGCCTTGGGTCACAACCCAGAATCACGAGAAAGGAAGGGGTTGATCGTGAAAGGAGCCAGCACCGAGTTTTGTGTTTGTTCAGGACAGAGAAGAGCGTCGAAGGATGAGCGTGTGCATAGGTTTTCTCAAGGCCTGTGCTAGGGAATTAAAGGGACCTGGGGATTTGTTCAAGGGGTTCCAATAGAAGCCCGAAGAGCCATTTCGGCTTAGAATTTTGGAACGATATAGAGAACGGGAGGTCCGCAAACCCTGCCAAGGGAGAGGTAGGGGGTCTGCATCAATGATGAATCCAAAAGAAATCCGAAAAGTCCTTTTAACGAGAAAGAAAATAGAAAAGAATATTACTTGGTTTTTGCCTGATCCAATCCAGTTTTCACGGGGCCAAAAACTTGGTTAATAGACAATGGTGCATGAAAGCACATGACAAGGTACAAGGATATCCTCTCATATTTTGAGACAAAATCTTTTGCAGAGCATCTTGAGCTTGGGGATGACAAATTTTACAAGATAGAGGGATTAGGCTCTATCTCCTTCAGATTCGAATCTGTGGCTACACTTTGTGTTGATGAAATATTATATGTTCCAGGGCTCAAGAAGAATCTACTATCAGTTGAAACCCTTGAGGGCAAGGGATATTGGGTGATCTTCAAGGACATGAAGGCACTACTATGGGCTAAAGGTAGACACTTAAGTACAACAAAACCCATTGGAACTTGCAGTGGAGGACTGTATGTCGTGTCAGGACAATCATTTCAGGCATTAGCTCATGACGCGACTAGCTCCAACTAGTTGTGGAACAAAATACTTGGATATCTTCATTACAAATATTTTCCAGATCTACAAAATATGGTATGTGGCATTCCTTCTATTTCTCTTAGAAAAAATGAAATTAGTAAGGGACACATGCTAGGTAAAAATATAAAGAAAACATTTCCTAGTAGTGACAACAGAGCTAAGGGCATCTTAGAATTGGTTCATTATGATGTATGTGGTCCCATGTCATCTCCCTCACTCAGTGGTTATTTGCATTATGTCATTTTTATTGATGATTACTCAAGAAAATGTTGTATATATTTTCTTAAATCTAAAAGTGACACATTTGATAAATTAAAAGAGTATAAAGCATTTATTGAAAAGGAAACAAGGAAACACATCATAATCCTTAGAACAAACAATAGAGGAGAGTTTGAATCTCTTCAGTTTGAGGATTTCTGCAAGTTAGAAAGAATCAAGAGACAATTGATTGTGCCATATAACCCTCAACAAAATGGAGTTGCTGAGAGGAAAAACATGACAATTTGTGAGGCAGCGAAAGCAATGATAATTGACCAGGATCTTCCAAATTTGTTATGGGCAGAAGATACCTCCACTGTCGTGTATCTTCAGAACATGTGTCCACATGCTATTTTGAAGGAAAAGACTCCTGAAGAGGTATTCTCAAGGATCAAACTTGAAGTAGGGAATCTAAGGATATTTGGGTGTCCTGTGTATATTCATGTCCCTAAGGAAAAGAGGAAAATGATGGAATCCTCATGCAAGAAAGGGGTTTTTGTGGGGTACAGTGAGAACTCCAAGGCTTACAGGATTTATGTACTAGTTCATAGGAAAATAGAGGTAAGTAGAGATGTGAATTTCCATGAGGAAGCCGTAACATGAACACAAGAAACATCCAAAACCCTTGAGGTATGGTAACGCCATATATTAATCCGTATGGAAGGATAGAACTCCTCAAGCAATCCTTGCTTGTAAAATCACAATATTCTTCACTATGATTCATTACATTCCTTACACTTATTTATATAGCTCGCTCTATCTCCTAGGAACCTTCTCACATTTATGACATCCAACTATCATAGTGGACCTTTATTAATATAATGGACCTAGTCCACCTTACATTGAATGACCACATTCTCATATATTAAATGACTTCCACTAATAATACATAACCACATTCCCATTGGATACCTCTCTAGGTACTCCATATTACCTCCCTAGGTATACTACATTCCATCCCCCTTCACATGTTTCGTCCTCGAAACATGAGAAGAAACCATACAATATGACCGGCTAAGCAATGTAGCCAATTGGTACCAAGTAAGACCATCCATCCATCCTAATGGAAGACGCACATGATTTACAACTGTTGCCTTACCACCCTAATTTTTATCTACATCATGTCGGGGTTTCCATGGGATTGTTTCTGTAGCTTGAGCTCTTCCTGTAGTGTCGGTAGTCCTCCATGCACCTCTTGAGCAGTTTTCTGTCTGGTTCCCTGCTGGTGCATAAATGTGTTGATGCACACGCCCTTTCCTTGATGACTATTGTGTCTCTATATGATGTGGATGGCGATATACAACAACTGTAGGAATTTGTTCTTTTTTCTTCAAATCTGCAACACTTTCTTCCTTTGATTCAATGATCTCCTTAGATTCCTGAGTATGTCCTTCTTGTAGTTTTGTTTCATCTCCTTCTGTAGACTCTGCCTTTGATTCAACTTCAAACTTGGCAATAACTTCTTTGCTAGCTTCCATGGGCCCATCTTTCTTACTGAGAGACACATCCTGCAATGTGATTTTCTTTTTCTTGTACCACAACTTCAAAACTTATTTTTCACATTAATATTAATGGTACCCACTGATTCTATCCAAGGATATACCAAAACAATATCCACTTCATGCATATCCATAGCATAAAAATATGAATGTAACACATATTTACCCATGACAATCTTCAAATCTTTAAAAAGTTGAACATTTTCACCCTCAACCTGTGTGCTTTGAATATTCTTTACTGGAACTTGCAATCTATTAACCAACTGAACATTGATAAAATTATGCATGCAACTAGGGTTAATAGAAACAATGATATTTTCTTTATGAATACAACCATGAACCTGTAATATAGATTTGTCACATGAAAATAAACTCTTGGTTCTCTCTGTATCCTTATTTTTTCCATGACACCACTTGTCTAACAATATTTTTTCAAATTCTCCATTGGAGAGTGTCATCATCTCCTTATAATCAAGCGATTTCCACCAAATGGCAGCATCACCTTGCAATTTGAGATCTACCCAATGGGGCCAATTCTCTTACCATCCTGACTTTCTTTCTTTAATTAATTCTTCAATACTAGGGCCATCACATTTCCCTATAAAATACATCTTTCTATGAAAAAATAAAAAAATAGAATAATAAGTTACGACAGAAAATCACGGCTTTTTCCAGAAAAACCCTGAAAAAATGTTGAATTTAAAATGCTCATAACTTTACTTCCAAAACTCCATTTCGGATGATTTTGTTTTTTGAAATTAGGCATTTGTCCAAGAGGAATTCAAATATCCAATTTTCTTTTCCAAATTCATCTCTTAAAGCTTCATATATGAACCTAAAGTGCGCCACCCTCTTTTTCTTCCCTAGAAAAAGTTATGCAAAAATAGAAAAACATTCTTCCCTTCTTTGGCCAAGGAAAGTGCTCTGATACCACTTGTTAAGAACCTGAATAGATCTAAAAATATAATCACCACAAATATGAACACACAATAGATCCACAAAGAAATATAGAAGAAACCACACTTTATTATTACCAAAACCCTTGAGGTAGGGCAACACCATACAATGGATCCTATTATGGAAGGGATCCTCTCTTGTTCACTTGCCTCTTTGAGGGGGAATCCTCCTATTGAGATACCACTCCAAATACAATAATTCTCTTCATATCTCATTACATTGATCGAACCCCTTTATATAGTTCTACCATCACCTAAGAACATTTTAGAGGAGGAATTTTCTAGAAGTAGAACCTTATAAGAAGCCCTCTTACATTTATTATATCTAACTACCCATTTATTATATCTAACTACCATAGTGGGTCTTATTTAATAATATAGTGGACCTAGTCCACTTTACATTGAATTGAATCTACTATTATAACTATGGGCCCTCTGGGCCCCCCTACTACCTCTCTAGCTACCTAACATTTAATAAATCTAGAGAACTTCAATAGGAATCAGAAGCAGTTCAGCCAGCTTCACCCTCTTATGAAAATGAAGAGTCATATGATCAGAGGGAGGAACCTCGTGAAGGGACAAATAATGAGCCCCTAGAACATGCTGAAGTGTTAGAAATAACTCTTGAAGAACCTCCAACCAAAAGGAAGCCAGGGTGGCTTAAAGAAATAGTGCAGGAAGCATAAAGTATAGTTTCTCCCAAAGGAACTTTCAGGGAAAGGAAGAGGCCTCATAGGTTTGGAGGCTATGTTGCATTGATGATCAACATTAGTGATATCGAACCTTATTCATTTGAAGAAACAAATAAATTACAAGTATGGAAGGATGCCATGCTTGAGGAATATAGGTCTATTATAAAGAACAATGTTTGGGACATTGTGTTGAGGAAAAAAGTCAAATCATTGGTTTCTTCCAAATGGATCTATAAGATCAAACATGCAACTGATGGAAGTGTGGAAAATTTCAAAGCAAGATGTGTATCCAGAGGCTTCACTTAGAAATAAGGAATCGACTATGAAGAGACTTTTGCTCCTGTAGCTAGGTATGCCTCCATTCGAACTATTATTGCTTTAGCTCATGTTCTTAGTTGGAAGCTACATCAGATGGATGTAAAAACAACATTCTTGAATGGAAATATTGAACATGAGGTATTTTTGGAACAACTAGATGGTTTTGTAGTACATAAAAAAGTCACTCATGTATGCAATCTAAGGAAGGCCTTGTATGGTCTTAAGCAGGTTCTTAGAGTTTGGTATGATAGGATTGATGGCTTTCTTAAAAGCCCGGGCTTTCAGAAAAGTGATGTCAATGAAAATCTGTACTTCAAGGTAAGAGGTAACCAACCTGTTATACTAATCCTGTATGTTGATGATCTCTTTATAACAAGAGATGAAGGGCTAATAGCCTGGTCTAAGAGAGAGATAACCTCAGAATTTGAGATGAAAGACTTAGGCTTGATGCATTACTTCCTAGGATTGGAAGTATGGAAAAGACAGGGAGAGATATTTATGGCACAAGGAAAATCATAGTGGGTGTACTAAATAGGTTTGGTATGAAGGATTGCAAATCCATGTCTACTCCAATGATAACCAACTCGAGGAAGTTGCATGATTCTGATACAGGTTCAGATTTGGTGGATCCCACCATGTATAGGTAGTTGATTGGATCATTGATGTACATTATCCACACTAGGCCAGACATATGTTATGCAGTGATTGCAATGACTTAGTTGATGACTGAACCAAGACAGAGATAGTGGGTGGCAGCAAAGCACATATTGAGATATCTCAGAGGGACCATTACTTATGGTCTGAGAAATACATCCAGTGGTGGTTTATTTCTGCATGGGTATGCATATGCTGACTGGGCAAGAAGCCTAGTGGATTAGAAGAGTACTTCCGGATACTGCTTCAGTTTAGGATCTACTATGATCTCTTGGTCAAGCTGGAAGCAGGGATCCATTGCACAGAGTACAAAAGAGGTTGAGTACATTGCAGCAAGTGATGCTAGTAAGGAAGCAATATGGCTCATAAAATTGGTTTCTGGGTTGTTTAGACACAATCTCGAGATGACGGTGGTTCACTGTGATAATCAAAGTTGCATAAAATTGACAGAGAACCAGGTATTTCATGATAGGTCAAAACATATTGACATGAGGTACCACTACATCCGAGACTTGGTCCAGAGAAAAACTGTAAAGTTATAGTACATATCCATGAGCAAGCATGTAGTTGATATCTTGACCAAGCCTCTGACCTCGAGACAGTTTGTGCAACTGAGAGGCAAGCTTGGTGTGGCTGAGAATGACTCCCTCACTGAGAGAGAGTGTTAAATTTGACAACATTGACAGTCATTCTCCAATGATATGCCATATGGGCCACCCCAAGGCTAGCCAGGGAGATTTGGAGAATCAACTAGTATTGTGAGGTATTGGAAAAGTCCAGGGGGAACGTACAACCTCTGTGAGTCACTAATACATATGACCAACTTCGCCACAGTTTTTTGTTTCCATTTCCACACATATCCATCGCACTTTCCACGAAAGCAAAGACTATTTTTCGTGGAAAGTTTTTCGTCGCTATATCCATGAACCAATTATTCGTGGCAACAACGATGAAATAAGCCCTCCATGTGTCATCATCCTCAAGATATTTTTACCTTAAAAAGTGTGGAAATAGAGACGAAACTTCACCACAATAGGGATGAAAAATCGTGCCAAAGTAAAAATCTTACCAATAGATTATGACGCAGATGCCATACATGCGACACAAAAGTGTGGAAAGTTGCAACGAAAAAGAGTGGCATTTTTGGAGGGAAAACATTTACGATGCAGATGCTATATGTGAGAAGCAAAACCGTCGAAAAGTGAGACGAACTTTCGTTGATATTTCCACGCTTACTAAAACCTAATCATTACCTTCCGACAAACTTTGGTCAATATTTCCACGCTTAATAAAAACCTAACCATTACCTTGTGAGAAACTTTCATCGATATTTCCACGCCTCCTGTAGGTTTTAAAAAACCAAAATCTACATGAGAAGATGGATGTTGGGATTCATGAGATATTCTAAAATAATGGATTCAACCATGAGAGTGGACAGGGGACATAATTAGAATTAGGGTAATAGGGATCTATGGAATTAAGTGGATCATCTCCCACCATGATTTTATAATTATTATGAAGTGGGGTATATTGAAAGGAATTACTTATATCCTCACCATCCTTGATGTGGGTACTACCAAAAGACAATACATAATACACATGATTGTGTAAATTGATTAATAAATGGGAGGAACAATACATGAGATAGAGTAATGATAATATGGTGAATTGTGAGCTTTATATCCATGGTTAAAATATAGTAGGTTTTGCCTACATTGGGATCAATATCGTCACCTAGTTTGGAGCCAATTCTAGCACAAACATGAGAGATTCAAATCAAGGACCCATATATCAAGATTTATAGTGAGCACCAAGGTTTGATGTACTATGAAAGAAATATTACTTTAAATATGTAATTAAGGTGATGTAGGAAGCTATTCATGCTAGAAGCATAGTTACTATGAATGAAAGAAATATAAAATCTTCCATAATTTGGCCACTAAGCCAATGCATGATTCTACTAGTATATATAGTGGAAGATGAAGTCAGAATTTTTGAAAAGTTTTCTATAGATAATAGACAATGATAAATCCACAAAAAATTTAAGGGAGGTCCTTGGGCCAATTTTTGAGTCACCAATAGAGGCACAAGATAGGCCCTTA
>JZKD02S0343758.1:116163-182676 GCA_000966675.3 Picea glauca
TATATATATATATATATATATATACATATATATACAGAGTAGTGTAACTTAGTGGAATGTATAGGTCTATACGTGCTCAAACCATAGACCTTATCGGTAGAATAGATCAAAGTTATTATTATCAAAATAATTTGAACTGTTCCAAGAACCCAACATGCATTTTATTGCATTGGGATATTTCATTAAAGGATATTGTTTGCTAATGAACTAGTTAATTAATTTCATCTCCTAGCAACATGAATTTAAGTAATAAATGAAAAATGACACTCAAGGAGTCTCACCTGCAAAAGCTTCCATCGAAGAGTAGGATCATGAACATAAATCAATATTTTCCAAATAGTCCCTACAATTCAATGGTACTTCTTATATCGTGGAGCATGTGGATCATTGTGAAACTCACTAGTATACACAGGGAATTTATATTTAGTAGTGGGTGTATAAATGTGTGCCCACCTTAGAGTCATTGTTGAAGAATTGGTATCTATAGAAGAAAAATGTAATGATAGATGACCTGCTGACCATAACTACAATTTAAGTTCTATGACACTTTTCAACTTTGTGAGGAAGATATGTTGATTAGTGGGAATATAAAACGCATTCAATGTTTCCCACTAATGGGACTACCATAATGTTTGACCATAGATTCTATAGAGGACGATGTCACAAAATAAATTCATTCTCTGTGCTTTGAATAAATAGAGGTGCACCACGTAGTCACATAAGCCAAGAATACCAACTATCTAGTTCACTATCATGGGATATTGAAGACACATAGTCGATTTCAGTATGGAGGGCGTGTCTAAGTTGGTTATTATTGGTGACTATTTGTATGAAAAGATCATTGCAGACATTGTATATTTTATTTGAGAGTACACTCACCTATTCCCATGTAGTATCTTTGAGATGAAAAGAGTGAGAGGAGAACATTGGGAGATGAATATAGAATTGAAGCCTGACACATGATCTACCAAGAAGTGACTATATAGGATGCATTCACATTATAAGGAATATTCTAAACAATAGATATGTGATATTCTAACTATTGGTTAGATATTTTCAGTGGAACAATAAGATTCCATTAGTCTAATAGTAATCTAGGGTGTGAAAATGGTGGAATAAATTTTTCTGTGGAATTTTTTAGATTGAGTCAGGCCTAGATACATGATCCCTTTCATACACGTTTTAGTCACGAGATTACAAAGAAAGTGGCAAGGAATGAACCTTACACCTTCATAGTAGGATTATTTGGCTATCATAAAATCTGTATCATCAAGGAGGATAAGATGAGCACCATTTTTTCTATGGAATGGTGATTGTATGCATTCAATCTCATGCCCTTTGGCCCAAGTAATGCATCAATTATGTTTGCTAGAATCATGTTTGTTATGTTAAATGAGTATATCCATAATTTCCTTGAGCTATATTTTAAATTATTGGCAATGTATATCTAGCTAAAGGGTCACATGGCTAAACTAATGTTGGTGATGGAAAGACGTTGATTGATATAGTTGTACCTAAATATTAAGAATTTCATTTTCTTCACCCCATTCAACATCCTATTGGATCATACTATCTACAAGGAAGGATGCTTAGTCAAACTAATGAAAATCATAGTAATTTTAGAATATGTATGCACTATAGAATGTCCCTGTGTTATGGTCATGTAGGGTATTGCCATATATTTATCTTGGGGCATGCTCAAGTAATAATGTAGAAGGAGGAACTACTATGAAAAGGTGTCCCATTTGTATGGATTGTAGAATTTGAAAAGGGTTTTTCCAAGTTAAAACGATGGATGGTTATGCCTCCAATTCTTGTTTTTCCTATTTGGTCAAAAATTTTCCATGTCCATGTGGATTCCACTACCATTTCATTGGGAACATGTTGGCATAGCTAGGGGAACACATGCTACACCACCCAAGGTATTTTTCTAGAAAAAAATTGTAATTACACAACCATGAAAGGCAAAGGCCTCGTGATGGCATATATGCTACAAAATTTCAAGTATTATCTTCTGGACCAGTCCTTCAAGTTTTCCATTTATAATTTAGTGGTCAAGTATTTGGTTAACAATACAATGTTGGAAGGTTAATTCTATTGATGTTTGCTACTATTTTAGGAGTTTGATTTTGAAGTGGTGGTTAAACTAGGTAAATTAAATGTGGGACCTAATCACCTCTCAAAAATCCACAATTGGAACAATGTTGGGATAGCTCATAAAGTGTTGAATGTAGATATCTTTTGCATGAAAGTATTCTTGAATTATTCACTAATATTTTCAACTTCAAATATAAATCTACATCCACTAGAAGAATATGGTGATAGTAAAAATTGATAGCTCATAATTAAGGATACCAATTATTAGTTAATAATACGGTACTTGCACACATTAGCAATGTATGGGATTCTTGACTACTATGTGTTGGATCATGAATGATAGGTGGTGCTCTAGGAATCCCATGATGGATATAGAAACATACATTATAGTGAGAAGACACAACTATCACAACATACATTACAATGAGACACGTTGGATGCAAGTATCATTCAACTCAAGGCTAGAGTGCACTCTCCAATCCATTATTCATATTATTATCTTCATTCACTCCTATCAGTACATATTCTCCCTTTATGTTCTATCATTTGTTTACTTAGGGTTCATATATGTGTGTGTGTGTGTGTGTGTGTCTGTGTGGTTAAGATTGTTTACTAAAAATATGTTATAGTTGTATTGGTTAATATAAGAATACAAAAAAAGGTTTTTCCCATAGTCTATGATTGATACTTTGTTAAAAACATTTATGCTTGTCTACCAAAAATGCAATTCTATCCTTTCATGAGGATTGTGAACTTTTACTAGTATAAATCCTACTTTAAAAAACATGTAAAAACCATTACCTTATCATTGTCCTATAGCCAGATCCATTAGCCCATACAACTTGATAAGAGTTGTCCACAAGATGCATTTCCATCACCAAGACCTACATGAAACATAACAGACAAATTCTTTATATGAATAAATAAATATAAGCAAATAAACATGCATTTAGTTATGTAAAATACTCTAGAAAAATATTAAGTGGTCGCATACCTTAATGAGCTTCTCTTTGTTTCAAGAATAGTTTATTCTCTACTAAGAAGGGCCAACCACATGAAGGTGGAAGCTCATATGGCCCCTCCCCCCCCTCACATCGCTCTCAATTCCCCATACCTAACAAATGATTTTGTTTATATAGAAAACATATAGACATTCATGCATAACTAGGATAGTCATCAAAACATATGAACATATAAACATCGATAAACATCCAAATACAAGTCATGAATTTATAAATCTATTTTTTCTTTGATTTATGTTTTTTTACATTCATAAAATTGACAATTGGGGTATCATAATCATCCAAGGACATTGTATTTCATGTTCCCTATCCTTCTATTGTTTGTGTTTCCATGCGCTCATGTTCCATACTTCTGGTATGTCACTGAGAAGGGCGTCGAGGCATCTGTGCAGGGTCATGAACTGCAACAACAAAAATTATCATATTGATATGTTGAAATATAATTGAAATAACTAATTCATTATTTTGATTAACATTACACTATTTCTCTTTACTTGTCTGTGTAGCTGTGATAGTTGGTGCGTTAATTTCTTATCCACTTTGTTCCTCTCACAGTTCGCCCTCTTGATCTACATGCTCTTCAATTTTGAGAGGATAATATATAAGTATAAGTTAGGAAATCAATATCTACAATCACAGTAAATATTTCTAATTCTGAAGCATACATACTGGAATGGGTGCTCTTCTCCCCACTATCATTGGACATGTGCAGCCTTGTATGATGTGGTGTCTGCTGAATACTGCTAGATTCACTTTTGCGGTAGCACTGTTTCTTGAAAACAAACATAAATACTTAGTTAAGGGTGATATAATACAATATGAATAGACTTTACAAGCATGCTAGTGTGGTTTACTTATTCATTTTTTTTACCCGCGTGGCTGGGGAGATAGGAGTCTGGCCCAAGCTTTTTCTATATTCAATCACACTTTTAAAACTGTGCTTGTAACCGAGCATTAGGTCCTCCTCGGTGGCAGCAATGTCGAACATATTTAAATCCAATGCATAACACCATTAAAAATACCAATAACAAAAACATATATTTGTTCGCTACTGTTAAATAAATAGTAACCACAGTTAATCATTTAAATCTTATGATTCAAGATTTTAGTTTTCCATAGCCACGCTGGCCTAGTTTATGCTTCTCGTGTTTTTCCACTCTAGCCTTGGTTGCTTTGGAGGTTTTTGGTAGACTACATATAAATTTTTTGAAAAACAATAGATATCAGAATCGTTACTTAAAACTGGAAAGAAAAACATAAATGATCATATTTCACTAATAATATGACATGTGTTGTACCTTGCTTGACCAGCTCGTGGATGTCTTCCTTATTTTTTAAACAAGTTCTCCTTTGCATCCTCTATCAGGGCCTTCCACTCTTTCTCCAGAACCATTGGAGGGTGCTCATGCTTGAGGTCTAATTGAAAATTCTCCCTATACTGGGCCCTGGTATATTTTAAATTCTCGCCGGATAACTTTGTCACCACTTTCTTGTTGAAAGTGTTATCGAACAAGTTTACCATGTGGTATATGAAATCATCTTTCTTTTTGCTACCTTGTCCATTCCATTGTGTGCAAATGGTGGGGCCAAACAAATCCAATGCTTTGTCATTTAAGTTTCTATTTCCTGCAGAAACGTGTTATCCATTAATTTATAATAATATCAAAAAATGTCCATTTCAATTTCATGAAAAAAATGAATCAAATAATTAACAATTACCTGCAATCTTCTGAATCTTGATCGAAACACATGGATCATCCACCAAAAGGGTGACATCTAGTGATCTGGTGATTTTAATTCCTTCTGCTCCATGCATAATAGTTTCCTCTCCATCTACAATACGTTCCTCTCCAGAGTCATGTGGAGTCCTAGGCTCCAACTCATCATGCTCTGGCGTGTCATGCCGGTCAAAATCATTGTGCTCATCAATGGATTTGAGGGGAACCTTAGGAGGCTAAAAAATCCTCACTTTCACTTTGCTATGTCAACATTTTTTTTGCATTGGACCATGGCTGCTACCTATAACACTTGCAGGATCGAAAGGTTCCCAACGCACGGGGTTTAAAAACTCCTACAAACGAAAAAAATTACTTTATCAGATCATATAGAAAATATAAAACAAAAAAACAGATATGAAATTGTCATAGTTGATAAAAAAATATGTGACGATGCCATTTACCCCAAAATTAGTTATTGTATTTTGTAGCTCTACAATTCTTGCCTTGTCCTCCTTTGTCAGGGGTCTTTTGCTAAGAAAACCTAGATATTCTATGTTATCCTTCTTCAAGGCCTTTGTTACAGTTGTATTTGGGTCAGTGGAATAAAATATTTCATCCTCATCAATATCCTTAGTGGGAGCCTTCCCACGTTGACCATGCCACAATACATTGATGAATAAAATTAATGAGATGAACTTTAACATTTGAGAAATTTAGTTATTCTAGTCATAAGTTATTACTATATTTAACATTTACCTGCTGAGGCACAGCGGGTGTCTTTCCACGGTCAACCTGGACAGATGTAGCGGGTGATTTTCGGACACGGTCACCCTGGACAGAAGTTGACACAATAAATCAATCAACAAAAGCTATTAAATTCACCTGTAACATTTAAAAAATGAAATATTGGAGTAATATCAGAAAAAAAAATAATGAAATTTCAGAAATTTAGTTGTTGCAGTCACAAGTTGTTACTGTATTTAACATTTACCTGTTGAGGCACAATGGGTGCCTTTCCACGGTCACCCTAGATAGATGTAGCGGGTGATTTTCTACCACGGTCACCTTGGACAGATGTTGACACAATAAATCAATCAACAAAAGTTATGAAATTCACATGTAACATTAAAAAAATGAAATATTGCAGTAATATCAGAATTTTTTTTAATGAAATTTCTAAAATTTAGTTGTTGTAGTCATAAGTTGTTACTGTATTTAACATTTACCTGCTGGGGCACAACCGATGCCTTTCCATGGTCACCCTCGACAGATGTAGCGGGTGATTTTCTGCCATGGTCACCCTGGACAGAAGTTGACACAATAAATCAATCAACAAAAATTATGAAATTCACCTGTAACATTAAAAAAATGAAATATTGCAGTAAAATCAGGAAAAAAAAATAATGAAATTTCTGAAATTTAGTTGTTGTAGTCATAAGTTGTTACTGTATTTAAAATTTACTTGTTGAGGCACAGTGGGTGCCTTTCCACGGTCACCCTGGATAGATGTATCCTGTGATATCTCACAGTCACCCTGGATAGATGTTGACACAATAAATTAATCAACAAGAGTTATGAAAGTAATTGTAACATTAAAAAAATGAAATATTGTAGTAATATCAGAAAATAATTAATGAAAAATGAAATATATGCAGTAAAAAATTGAAATATTGCAGCGATAAATTGTAACAATGATTGATCAAAGGTTGATTTGAATGGTATGTAAGATATTTACCCCTATAGCCACAACCCCTCCATCTATTCGATTTAAGTTGTAATCGATCAACAACTCTACACCTGAAACTATTGTTTTTTTGCACATAGAAATATTCGATTTCCTTCGCGTCCCTCAAATATGCAATTCGGTTTCTTAGTTGTTGCCACTAATCATGTACTATTTATAAATCCCGCAATGTTTCCAGTAGCTTTTGGCCTTCCATCAATATACATAGTTGCCCCTTTATTTTGATTGTTATCTACTAATTGTATATAATTTACGGCAACTCCGTATCGCCACATACTTCGCGTATATCAGACCAACATCAACCAATGATTGTATTTTTATAATGGTCCAAGATACTCCATCAATTCAGTTACAGTGCTATAGCTGACCTTTATGCCATCCATAGAAAATAACCCCAATCCATGTAAGGATGAAGGAGCAATGCGATACATCCTCCCACTAATGAAGAAATCTGTGTCCACTTTAGGTAGCTCCTTAGGTGCCCATCGTTGAACTAGATATTTATACCTCAAGGGAAACTCAATGTCACCTATGCTCTCAGCATCATAATTACATGACCCTCCATTGGCAATAAAAAATTGCATACGTATACAAAATCTTTTCCTTACCTTTTCAGATCTAGTTGATCTAGAACTGGTAGATCTAGTACAAAACGTCTCACTTTCAACCTCTCTTAGTATATATTGATCATCACTCGAGGAAGATAGATCTGACAGATACCTATTTCGTGGTACTTACACTCGTTAAAACAAGAAGATAAGTTATCGTGCGAATATACGTGTGTGCTACCAACACAGTTGCATATAGTTGCAAATAGTTGCATAAGTTGCATTGTTGCATAAAGTTGCATATAGTTGCATAAGTTGCATTGTTGCATATAGTTTCATATAGTTGCATATTTGCATCTAGTTGCGTAAACAATTGTTGCAATATAGTTGCAATATAGTTGCATAAGTTGCATTGTTGCATAAAGTTGCATAGTTGCATAGTTGGATAAGTTGCATATTTGCATATAGTTGCATATAGTTGCATAAGTTGCATTTTTTCATAAAGTTGCATATAGTTGCATACGAAATTGTCATATAGTTGCATATAGTTTCATTGTTGCATATAGTTGCATATAGTTGCATAAGTTGCATAGTTGCATAGTTTCATATAGTTGGATAAGTTGCATAGTTGCATAGTTGCAATATAGTTGCATAAAGTTGCATATAGTTGCATACAAAATTGTCATATAGTTGCATATAGTTACATAGTTGCATATAGTTACATAAGTTGCATTGTTGCATGTTGCATAAAGTTGCATAAAGTTGAATAAGTTCCATAAAGTTGCATAAGTTGCATGTTACATAGTTGCATATTGTTGCATAGTTTCATATAATTGCATACAAAATTGTTGCAATATAGTTTCATATGGTTGCATATAGTTGCAATATAGTTTCATAAGTTGCATTCTTTCATAAATTTGCATATAGTTGCATATAGTTGCATATAGTTGGATAAGTTGCATATTTTCATATAGTTGCATAGTTGCATAAGTTGCATATAGTTGCATGTAGTTGCATATAGTTACATAAGTTGCATAAGTTGCATTTTTTCATAAAGTTGCATATTTGCATATAGTTGCATATGAAATTGTCATATAGTTGCATAAGTTGCATATAGTTGCATAGTTGCATATAGTTGCATAGTTGCATAAGTTGCATTGTTGCATAAAGTTGAATGATGCATAAAGTTGCATAAGTTGCATGTTGCGTAGTTGCATATAATTGCATATTTTCATATAGTTTCATATTTTCATATAGTTGCATATTTGCATATAGTTGCATACAAAATTGTTGCAATATAGTTTCATATAGTTGCAATATAGTAGCATATAGTTGCATATAGTTTCATAAGTTGCATAATGTTGCATATAGTTGCATATAGCTTCATAGTTTCATAGTTGCATATTGTTGGATAAGTTACATATTTGCATATAGTTGCACATAGTTGCATAGTTGCCATAATCAAGAAGCCAGAATCATGAAGCAATTGGGGTCTGATCCTAATTATGTGTGATGGAGTGACACCATATTCAGTTTCCCAGTGCCCACTCCCTATGCTCACGAGTCACAACGTATTTTACAAAATTTTGGGTCTATTTTAGAGGTGAAGTGTGGTGATTGTGGTTTGTTTTGTATGTTGTGTTTAGACTCTAAACACAACATACAAAACATACCACAATCACTACACTTTACCTCTAAACTTCAACATACAAATTGGGGTGACTGTGACTACAGTCATCCCAATTTGTATGTTGAAGTTTAGAGGTAAATTGGGGTCTATTTTCACAGCCCTATACTTTAGCAAAGGTATGCTGAGTTGGGTTATATGGGTGGTGGTAAAGTGGGTCTGTTTTGTAACAAAATAGACCCACTTTACCACCACCCATATAACCCAACTCAGCATACCTTTGCTGAAGTATAGGGTTGTCCTATAATTCAACAATGGTATGCGGAGTTGGGTTATATGGGTGGTGGTAAAGTGGGGTCTATTTTGAGTTGGGTTATATGGGTGGTGGTAAAGTGGGGTCTGTTATGTTACAAAACATACCCCACTTTACCACCATCCATATAACCCAACTCAACATACCATTGTTGAAGTATAGGGCTGCGAAAGTAGACCCCAATCCACTTTTTGTATTGTCTTTGAGTTTAGACTCTAGAGGAAGGGGTAGATAATAGATTAAATAGTAAAATTGTAGAAGAAAGGGGTAGATACCATAGATTAAATTGTATTTTATAAGGTCTTTTATTTGTCACAAAAAAAACTTGCAATTTGCAAACTAATGGCATTTTATATGTTGGAACTTGTAAGCTGCCCTACTTTATTAAACATTTCAGATTGGTTTTGAGTCTTTGAATCTTGACTCTTGAGTCAACATTGAGGAAGAAATCATGGTAGGTAGAGGTTAGAAGAGAGGGGGAAATGAGAATGCTCAAATACAAAACTTATCTTCATCAGGTGTTGGAAGTTCTCCATCTATTTCAAGTGCCAATGCTACTGCTAGTGTTGTTGTTGTTTCAAGGAATGCATATGACCCTGCTGTAGCAAGGAGACAAGCTAGTGAGAATAAATAACCCCTATGGAAGTATGTCACTAAAAAACAAGGACAGGGATCAGTCTCAAAGGCTTCTGGGGGAGGGAATGTTACTTGGATTTGTAGTTTTTTCCACAGTGAGTAAAGAGTACCTACTACCAGGTTAAAGGCCATTTATTGGCCCTTCCTTGTGGACTTGAACCATGTAAAGTAGTGAGTGCTGAAAAATGAGCGTTGATGGAGATACAAGATAAAGTTGGTTTGGGGAATGTGGAAGCAATGAGAAACAGACAAAAGAATGAGGATCCTCTTCCTTTCTTGAGGAATCCATCTAGAAGATTTGGGAGTGGGTTTGACATGCCAACACCAAAAACGATTTCAACCTCAACTCTTGGTCCAATGGAAAATATTTTTCAGCAAGAGAAGAGAGATGAACTTGATCTTACCATTGCATTTTTTTTCTATCTCAACTTCATCTCATTTAATGTTGTGTGGTCTCCTATGTTTGTTGAGATGTGTAGAGCAATATTTGAACAAGATCCAAGAAGGCATGTGCCTCCAGGTTCAAAAAATCTTAGAACCACATTGTTGAGTAAGGCAAAGAAGTAGGTGGAAAAAATCCTACAACCCATTAAATCTACATGGGTCTCATCAGGTGTCAGTATTGTTTCTGATGGATGGACGGATGCAACACGCCATCCACTCATCAATTTCATGGTGTCTTCCTAGAATAGACCGATATTCTTGAAAGAGATGGATGCTCTTGGACAGTACAAGGATGCAACATATATGGGTGAGTTGTTCATAAACATTATTGAAGATGTAGGTGTTGATTCGTGTGTGAAAATTATTACAGACAATGCACCTGTTTGCAAAGTGTTGGCATAATTGTGGAAGCTAAATATCCACAAATATTTTGGAAACTGTGCATTGTTCATTCATTGAATTTAGCACTTAAATCCATTGCTTCAAATTTGACATGGATTGGCACTCTTATTGATGATGCACGCCATATCCAGAATTTTGTACAAAACCATACCAATGTCCTTACAATATATAAACAGTACACACATCTATCATTGCTGAAGATTGTAGATGCTCAATTTGCTTCCTCATTCATCATGCTTAAGAGGTTGAGGGAGGTCAAGGGCTCTTTTGGGGCCATGGTTATTTCATATCTTTGGTATTTTTGGAGAAAGACAGAACAAGCTACTTCAAAAAGGGTAAAGGACACAGTGTTAGATGATGGTTGGTGGGAGAGGGTCAATCTTAGCATTAAGATCATGGACCTTATCATTTTTGTTTTGAGGTTTGTAGACACAGACAAGCCCATATTGGGATATGTTTATGAGGGATGGGACTCCATGATTGATTCTATGAAGACAATTGTTATGGAGAATGTGTCCCCTAAGTATGGGACATCAACATAGAGCTTATGGTCCAATGTACATGATAATCTTCTTTCTAGGTGGGATAAGAATTGTACAACTTTGTATTGCTTGGCTCATTCATTGAACCCCAAGTTCTGCAGTCAAGAGTGGCTCACTACCGGTGTTTCCCTTCACACAGATTACCTCCTCACATGGATGGAGAGATTTCATAGGGGAGAAAGATAGCATTTAGAAGGATATACCAGGATAGACCATTGCTTAATGAGATTGAGGAAGGATTCACTGAGATCTCCACTGGGACCAAGAGGTTTGGAGGGTATGATGTGATTTAAGACAGGGGGTTCAAAGAGGCCTATCTATGGTGGGAAACTCATGGGGCAACATTCCCTATTCTACAACAGTTAGCCTTCAGGGTCCTTTCTCAGGTTACTTCATCCTCTTGTTACGAGAGGAATTGGAGCACATATGGAAATTTATACAATGTGAAAAATACCAGGATTGAGCAGTCTAGGGCAGAGCCAATGGTGTATGTGCACACCAACCTTCATCTTATTTATAGGAAAAGGAAGGAGTGGTTGAAGGGAAAGACAAAGTTGTGGGATTTCTTTCCTGATGATATGGGTTTGGATGGAAATATTGAGTTGGCATTAGCCAACATGGATCTTAATGAACTAGTCTTAGAGATTGTCACTTTTGATGAGGACAATGAGGAGCCTCTTGATGATTCATCCACCACACCAATAGGTGGAGCAACAAAGCTTGGATTGGGCATAGAGGAGGAGGAGGATGGAGGACAAGACAGTGGTAGTGATGTTGATTATGACATGGAGGAGGACTATTGCCACTTACAATGACTCTAATATATATGAGACTTGAGTCTATGAGATATGAGATTCCTAGTACCTACCTATTTTGTATCTATATTCTACTCTATTTTGTATTTTGGAGTAGAATTCCCTCAGCATCTATGCAATACATTTTTATTTTGATGACTTAAAGACTAAAGTTAATGACAAATATGCAAACTTCTATTTAATATTTATGGTTCTAACTTCTATTTTATGGTTCATTCACATTGGTTCTAAATTCTAATGTTACATGAACATCATATTCATGATTCATACATGTATCATATCATTGTATAATTTGTATCATGTACATTGTACAATGCATATAGTATCACTATCAGACTTCAGTATGTCTATGTTCTAACTTCTATGAGTATGATGTTTAGAGATAGATAGATTGATTTGAATTTTGTATGATGTATGAATCTACGATGTATACAATATGATTGTATCTTTTTTGGAGTATCATTGTATCAGTATCACTGATCAATATCTACTATAGTCTATGAATCGATGATTTATCAGTATTTTGTCTATTTCAATAATTTTTAACTTATATTGATATATATATTAAAATTATATATATATTTTCGTGTCCTTATCAGATACTCGTATTTTCATGTCCTTTGTGTCCCGTGTCTTCGTGTCAGATGACATAGATTCCCAAGCTAACCATCACACTTGGGAATTATACTATGATAGATTCATTTTATGTGGTGAATGTGCCTAACACAAACATTGTTCTAGGAGTCCAGTGGCTTTATTTCATTGGGAAGTATAGTATCAATTATCATACTATGGATATGGAGTTTTAGGACTTAGATGGTAAGTGGGTTGTTCTTCGTGGCATGCATACATATCCTCCCAACGTAGTATCCTGTAAAAAAATGGAATTTTTTTTCAGGTAGGGTGTCATTGATTGGGTAGTAGAGTGTTTCATTTCAATACATAGGCAATCCAAGTAGACTCAGTAGTATCTAGTAGATATTTGGGAGTTTCTTCAGAAGCATGAGAAGTTATTCCGAGACATTCCTTCAGGCAGACCACCTAATCGTGGATTTGAGCATGTCATTGAGTTGGAGGAGGGAGTGCATGCAATATTCACTACTCCCTATAGACATCCTAAAGCCTACAAGGATGATATTGAAAACACAATAAATGAATTACTCAATTTGGGATACATTCGACCCAGTTCAAGTCCCTTTGTCTCTTGTGTTGTGCTGGTAAAAATGAAAGATGGGAATTTGCGTATTTCTGTGGATTACAGGGCCTTTTCATATGTGTTCGGATTACTTTTGCTTCATTGTGGTCGATTTCATCTTCTTATGGTGGATATTTCTCAATAGTGGCTGAATCTGTTCATTCACATATGAGTTTCTCATTCATAGTGGGTCGAGTTATTCTAATGGAGGGAAATTTTTTGTTTTGGGAATATGATGAATATTGAGGAGGTCTATTTCTATATTTGGGGGGGGACGAGTTAGAGAGTTTGGAGCATTTTTCCTCCACAAAGGTCAAGTTCATACCCTGTTGGAAACTTTGTGGCTACATGAATCATATTGTCATTTGTGGGGGCTATTTACTCACATTTGGGCGCACCCCACACTTGTTGGTTTATAATCCCATAAGAGTTGGACAATTTAGGTCAAGTGGAAACAGAGTATTGTTGAAGGGAGTTGCACGTCTTACCAGAGGTCGCACTCTATCTTTGGGGGTCAATTTTAAGAGTGGAAGTTTGTCATTTGTTGAGGAGTTCATCTCCTAGCAAGGGATTCGATTTGTTGGTGTTGTGGGGTGGATTTGTATCATATGGGAAGGAAGAACAAGGCACTGTCATCTACAACAGATTCATAATTTACTGAGGTCGTTTCTCATATATTTTGGGACACAAATATCTTCATATATAGGTTGGATGCCATGAGAAAGGGGGTTGTTGCTCCATATTTTCCATGTATCGTGATATGTATCTCATTTGTAGTAGAAGCAACTCATGGAAAATTTCAAATCTTGTGCTATCCATATATATTGCCTCATGAAAACCATAAACAAAACACACAACAGTATAAGGGAATAAAGGTACTCATCATTTTGTGTGCCCTCATGTGTGTCCTCGTAGTGTATCTCCTCCATGTTCCCTCCGTGTGACCTCGACTCAGTTCCCTCTCTCTCCCTCACAGTGTATCTCCTCCCTTCATAGTGATCTCCTGGGTCGCGTGCTCCCCTTGGTCACATGCATAGTGATCTCCTTGGTCGCATGCAACATTGGGCAGGCTCCTCCTAACACACTATGACTCCCAACTATTATGACCCTTGTCACACTATAATTTCTTACAAACTAAACCTCTAACACACTATAACCCCTAGTCACTGTTATCCCAAACAAAATGTGACTCTTAACAAATTCACCCATTAGAACACCTTGATATTTACTAATATGACCTTGGACGCACTATACTCTCTAACCAATATTACCTTTACACAATCATTTCCTAATACTTTTTTCCATGTCACTATGCATGGGAAATAATCGAAGACTTCACCATCATCTGTGGGTTGTAACCAGGGTAAATCATTTCACAAGGACATCGAATATTAACATATAACATATAATCGACTCAGGGACTTGATTTTGAGATATCTTATTTTCAATTCACAATGCTCAACCACTTGAGCTATCCCATCGGGCTTTGCATCTCATAATACACTATGAACTTTGAACACATTAACCTCTTAACACAATGGGGCTCTTAAGTATTATGACTTTGAACACATTATACCTTCAAGCCCTTATGTTCTTTCATACAATCAACTTTTTACCACTCTAACCCTAAACACATAGTACCCCCTAACGTTTATGACCCTAGACACAAACACCCCTTAATGCACTATGACCCCAAACATTCTAACCCACCCTCTTGACAATATTGACCACATTGACCATGTTTGATTACATTGACCATATTTGGTCATATTGATAATGTTTCATCATGTTTGATTGTTGTTGACCATATTTTCCATGCTTGAATATATCAACTGCATTGACTCACTAAATCTTAATCCTCTAAGCTACTAACCTCCTTATCCACTAAATTTAGTAACCCATTAGCGATATGTAACAATCATTGACCATATTTACCATGGTTAACCCACAAATCCTTGGACCTCATAATTGACTAACCCAACAAATCTAAATCTATTAAGTAAGTAATGTTGTCACCTAGTGATCTACTAACATAAGCAACCCCTAACGCACTATGACCACAAACATGCTAACTTTTCCCTTTGACACTATGACCTCAAGAATGCTAATCATTTATTATCATGTGACCCTTAACCCCATGACCATCAACACAATCACCCCCTACTACTCTATGTTTCAAAAACACAATAACCATTATAAAACCTAACCTTTGTAACCCTATACACAATATACCTCTTCATCCTCATTACCAAGTCTTCTGTAAAAAAAACTTATGGTGCACATGATGCACATCAACTAGAGAGTGTCATTCTTATCCTCGTCATTATGTTGGTCACCATTGGATCCATTAAGGATTCATTAATGGAAATTGACATAATGATAAATATAAAATTGAAGGAAACAATTAATCTAATTATAATGGGGAAGATGTTGATCGAAAGGGTGATGATGGAAGCAATGAAGAAAAATAATCAGTTTTGGTTAAAAAAAAAGAAAAAAATCACAAATAATGTTTCGATGTAAAAAACTTCTTCCATATATTTTAACATTAGTTTCCATTATATGCTTATCTTATTATAATTTTTATGTAAAAGTAATTGAATGCACATTATACGCCACATCACTCAGAATGTCAATTTTATTTTTATTAATGAAATAATCCTAATCATCCTTCTACTAATGATGAAGATGATTCTAATGAGTATTTCCCAAAAACAACATGGCAAATGATCATCAACACTATTTTATCTTCAACAACATGGCACCTTTAAGATGGTAAGTCCATGTATAATTTCTCTTTTTCCCCTCTTTTACTTTTGCATGTCACGACAATAGGGTAATTGTTATTCACTTCATTGTGTGGTAGCTAATTAGATTTATTTTTTTCTCTCTTCTCAACCTTTCTTGATTGTAATGCATCATTGTTTGATTTATTTTGTTAATCTTTATTTAAAACTTAATGCCATTATTCCAACACTTCACATTGAAGGGTAATGACTAAGACTAGGGGTAAATTTCAATTCAAGGCTAGGAATCACCAGGCCCACATCAAGTGAAGGAAGAAAATTAAGAAGGTACATGTGTTGTCCCATTCCATGTTAACAACAACGCATGCATTCACCGGGAACACTAAAACCCAACAAATCGATGACTCCACTAAATTAGGGTTTATGGTTTACATGATGAATTGATGATAGAAGAAAGTGGGTGTGTGAGTCAAATTTGAGTCTAGAAACCCTCCCATATCATCAAGGTATGTGAATAGTCTATCCATGTCAAATTTCAATGCATACATAAACAGTTTGAAAAAATTTCAATGTTGGCCCCATTCACAGGTCTTTGTTGCTTGTGTCTAGTCCTAGTACAATTTCCTTGTAAAATTTGTATAAAGTATTTGAAGAATGATAATTTTGAAGATTTTAGGCCTCTTCCTACACATTACATCCATATCACCTCTCATTGACAGTCTGTGTATTGATCCCTTTTAGTTTTGGGTGGTTAGTATTTTGAATTGAATGCACCTTTAATTCTAGTAAAAGTTCAATTAATGTCTCTTGTTACTATAGGGTTATAAAGCCTCATGATCCCAATTCCCATATGCCTCCAACCTTCTGATCTAATGATCTCTTGGTGACAGGTGTCATGAAGGGTGATCACTAAGACTAGGGGTAACTTTCAATTCAAGGCTAGGAATGACCAGGCCCACATCAAGTGAAGGAAGAAAATTAAGAAGGTACATGTGTTGTCCCATTCCATGTCAACAACAACGCATCCATTCACCAGGAACACTAAAACCCGACAAATCAATGACTCCACTAAATTAGGGTTTATGGTTTACATGATTAATTGAGGATGGAAGAAAGTGGGTGTGTGAGTCAAATTTGAGTCCAGAAACCCTCCCATATCGTTGAGGCATGTGAATAGTCTATCCATGTCAAATTTCAATGCATACAAAAATATTTTGAAAAAATTTCAGTGTTGGCCCCCTTCACAGGTCACTGTTGCCCATGTCTAGTCCTAGTACAATTTCCTTGTAAAATTTGTATAAAATATTTGGAGAATGATAATTTTGAAGGTGCTAGGTCTCTTCCTACACACCATGGACATATCACCTCTCATTGGAAATCTATGTATTGATCCCTTTTAGTTTTGGGTTGTTAGTATTTTCAATTGCACGCACCTTTCAATCTAGTCAAAGTTCAATTACTGTCTCTTGTTACTATAGGTTTATAAAGCCTCATGATCCCAATGCCCATATGCCTCCAACCTTGTGATCTAATGATCGTTTGGTGACAAGTGGCATGAAGTGTGAGGACTAATACTAGGGGTAACTTTCAATTCAAGGCTAGGAATGACCAGGCCCACATCAAGTGAAGGAAGAAAATTAAGAAGGTACATGTGTTGTCCCATTCCATGTCAACAACAATGCATCCATTCACTGAGACCACTAAAACTCGACAAATTGATTACTCCACTAAATTAGGGTTTATGGTTTACATGATGCATTGATGATGGAAGGAAGTGGGTGTGTGACTCAAATTTGAGTCAAGAAACCCTCACATATCATTAAGTCAAGTGAATAATCTATCCATGTCAAATTTCAATGCATACAAAAACAATTTGAAAAAATTTCAACGTTGGCCCCATTCACAGGTCACTGCTGCCCGCATCTAGTCCTAGTACAATTTCCTTGTAAAATTTGTATACAATATGCAGAGAATGATAATTTTGAATGGGTTATGCCTCTTCCTACAAACCGTGGCCAGATCACCTCTCATTAACAGTTTGTGTATTGATCCCTTTTAGTTTTGGGTTGTTAGTATTTTCAATTGTGTGCACCTTTAAATATAGTCAAAGTTCAATTAATATCTCTTGTTACTGTAGGGTTATAAAGCCTCATGATCCTAATGCCCATATGCCTCCAACCTTGTGATCTAATGATTGTTTGGTGACAAGTGTCATGAAGGGTGATGACTAAGACTAGGGGTAACTTTCAATTCAAGGCTAGGAAAGACCAAGCCCACATCAAGTGAAGGAAGAAAATTAAGAAGGTACATGTGTTGTCCCATTCCATGTCAACAACAACGCGTCCATTCACTGGGAACACTAAAACCTGACAAATTAATGACTCCACTAAATTAGGGTTTATGGTTTACATGATGAATTGATGATGGAAGAAAGTGGCTGTGTGGGTCAAATTTGAGTCCAGAAACCCTCCCATATCGTTAAGGCATGCAAATAGACTATCCATGTCAAACTTTAATGCATATAGAAACAATTTGAAAAAATTTCAACGATGGCCCCATTCACAGGTCACAATTGCCCGTGTCTAGTCCTAGTACAATTTCCTTGTAAAATTTGTATAAAATATTTGGAGAATGATAATTTTGAAGGTGCTAGGCTTATTCCTACACACCACGGCTAGATCACATCTCATTGATAGTTTGTGTATTGATCCCTTTTAGTTTTGGGTTGTAGTATTTTCAATTGCACACACCTTTCAATATAGTCAAAATTCAATTAATGTCTCTTGTTACTGTAGGGTTATAAAGCCTCATCATGCCAATGACCATATGCCTCCAACCTTATGATCTAATGATCGTTTGGTGACAAGTATCATGAAGGTTGATGACTAAGACTAAGGGTAACTTTCAATTCAAGGCTAGGAATGACCAGTCCTACATCATGTGAAGGAGGAAAGTTAAGAAGGTACATGTGTTGTCCCATTCCATATTAGAAACAATGCATCCATTCACTGGGAACAATAAATGCCGAAAAATTGATGACTCCACTAAATTAGGGTTTATGGTTTACATGATGAATTGATGATGGAATAAAGTGGGTGTGTGTGTCAAATTTGAGTCTAGAAACCCCCCCATATCGTTAAGGCATGTGAATAGTCTATCCATGTCAAATTTTAATGCATACAGAAACAGTTTGAAATAATTTCAACATTGGCCCCATTCACAGGTCATTGTTGCCCGTGTCTAGTCATAGTACAATTTCCTTGTAAAATTTGTATAAAATATTTGGAGAATGATAATTTTGAAGGTGCTAGGCCTCTTCCTACACACCATGGCCAGATCACCTCTCATTGACTATCTGTGTATTGATCCCTTTTAGTTTTGGATTGCTAGTATTTTCAATTGCACGCACCTTTCAATCTAGTCAAAGTTCAATTAATGTCTCTTGTTAATGTAGGGTTATAAATCCTCATGATCCTAATGCCCATATGCCTCCAACCTTCTGATCTAATGATCGTTTGGTGACAAGTTTCATGAAGGGTGATGACTAAGACTAGGGGTAACTTTCAATTCAAGGCTAGGAATGACTAGACCCACATCAAGTGAAGGAAGAAAATTAAGAAGGTACATGTGTTGTCCCATTCCATGTCAAAAACAACGCATGCATTCACTGAGAACACTAAAACCCGATAAATCGATGACTCCATTAAATTAGGGTTTATGGTTTACATGATGAATTGATGATGGAATAAAGTGGGTGTGTGAGTCAAATTTGAGTCCAGAAACCCTTCCATATCGTTAAGGCATGCAAATAGTCTATCCATATTAAATTTCAATGCATACATAAATAGTTTGTGATGCAGGAGCATCTCAAGCAAGCCAACAAAGCAAGCACAAAGGAAAGGATAGTTGGAATTTCACGAGCACACATTTTGAGACATTTTGAATTTGAATGAAGGAACATTAATGTAATATTTAGGAGAACATATTTGCATTTATGTTTTGGGAGATTGTAAAATAGATATTGAGCATTGCTCTCATCTGTCGGATATGGAGGCATTTAAGTGTAATGAATGTAAAGTAGTTGTAGCTTTTAATTTTGATTAGATAGCTAGAGATGAGAGGGGGAAAACTCTAGAATCCTCTCTTGTAGGTATTGTATTGTAATCAGTTCTCATTGTAAGCTGTAGAGCAAGAGATCATGAAAGAACAAATAATGTAGGATTGTATAAGCAGATAGATGTTGCTATTGAACCCAGGTATAGGAGTACTAGAATTAATATAAGAATGATTTGATTCCATTTCATGGTGTTATCTTGGTTACTGTTTACATCTGTTTGAATGGTATGTTTACAGTTTTGATTATATTCTCTATTATGCATCTGTTTCAATGCTATGTGTGTGTATGCTCTTGATTTCATGTTCAATGTATGAATTCAGTGAAAAGATAAGTATGAGTTTCAATTGTTTCTCATCTTGAGAATTCCTGCAAGGAGTGCAGTGAAAGGTCCGCATAGAGTGCATTGATAGGGTTATGAGTTTCATCTCAAAAAAGCTCAGGAAGAATACCGTTGTTCTCATACCAGTGGAAGTGAAAGTATCACATAGAGCCATCCAAGGTGTGTGCAGGCCAGTTGAAGCCTTAGAGTCTATCAACCGAGGAGGAAGGCTGAAGAACTGTTGTTGCAGATAAGTGCATAGAGTTGAAGAGTGAAATAACCAAGGGTTATTGTGAATGTTGCAAGGAGTGCATGCAAGAAACCTTTGGAAGCCTTGAGTTTGCAGTAGTGAAAATATCAGGAGGGTTAGAATCTCTGAAGGATTCAAAGGGAGACAAAGGTCGTGGTCACCTGTAAAGAAGAAAGCTTAGAGGGGTTGATGCCAGAGTGTTGGTGAGGAGCATTGGAAGTCTAGACAGACAGTGGAAACACTTTGAGGAAGAAGTATCGAGTGCCGTAGACCATTGGATCTTGTAGATGAGAGGAAGGGTTAAGTCTGAGGATCATTTGGCATTTAGAAGTTCAGGAAGAATAGTGGCCGTTGGATCTGGATCAATGAGAGTCGTTGATCTCGTGCTCGAGTTTCATCTTTTCAGAATTTGGGGTGTGGAAGAAGGTTGTGACTTATTGTCGAGAGTTGTGAACTCCCGATTCACAAAGTCCTAATTTATTCAGGACCGTCAGATTATGGGAAGAGTACAGCTGTTTATTTGTGGCGAGAAACCATCGGGATTTTGGCTACCAGGAAGAAGAGAATGGTTGTATTAAATTTCTCCGATATGCAAAATCACAAGGTGCCGAAACACTTGGGGCCCAGATTGCATCGAAGTCCACGTCAAGTGAAGTCAAGGGAGGAATCAATTTCCCGTTAGACCCTTTCGGAGTTTCGGGGATTGACGAGACAGGGGGACTCAAATCAGGGATCGCAAAGTCGCGAAACCAGAAATACCCTTTCGGGTGAAGGTTGTGGTCACGTCAGCTGGTCATGTGTGCAAGATTTGGTGCTTAGTTCTTGCTTGCACAGGCGTAACCCCTAAGGACCCGTGGATAAACAATGGTGTGTTGAAGATTCCTGGGAAGAATTGAAGAGTCAATCAGACTCAAGGGGAAGATCAAGAACGATCCTAAGACCAGGAGGTCATGCATAACCTACTAAGGTGGGGGTGCTATGCCAGTTTGAAAAAATTTCAATGTCGGCCCCATTCACAGGTCACTGTTGCCCGTGTCTAGTCCTAGTACAATTTCCTTGTAAAATTTGTATAAAATATTTGGAGAATGATAATTTTGAAGGTGCTAGGTCTCTTCCTACACGCCATGGCCAGATCACCTCTCATTGACAATTTGTGTATTGATCCCTTTTAGTTTTGGGTTGTTAGTATTTTCAATTGCATGCACCTTTCAATATAGTCAAAGTTCAATTAATGTCTCTTGTTACTGTAGGGTTATAAAGCCTCATGATCCCAATGCCCATATGCCTCCAACCTTGTGATCTAATGATTGTTTGGTGACAAGTGTCATGAAGGGTGATGACTAATACTAGGGGTAAATTTCAATTCAAGGCTAAGAATGACCAGGTCCACATCAAGTGAAGGAAGAAAATTAAAAAGGTGCATGTGTTGCCCCATTCCATGTCAACAACGACGCATCCATTCACTAGGAACACTAAAACCTGACAAATCGATGACTCCACTAAATTAGGGTTTATGGTTTACATGATGAATTAATGATGGAAGAAAGTGGGTGTGTGAGTCAAATTTGAGTCCAAAAAACCTCCCATATCGTTAAGGCATGCGAATAGTCTATCCATGTCAAATTTCAATGTATACATAAATAGTTTGAAAAAATTTCAATGTTGGCCCCATTCATAGGTCATTGTTGCCCGTGTCTAGTCCTAGTACAATTTCCTTGTAAAATTTGTATAAAATATTTGGATAATGATAATTTTGAAGGTGCTAGGCCTCTTCCTACACACCACAGATAGATCACCTCTCATTGACATTCTGTGTATTGATCCCTTTTAGTTTTGGGTTGTTAGTATTTTCAATTGCACGCACTTTTAAATCTAGTCAAAGTTCAATTAATGTCTCTTCTTACTGTAGGGTTATAATGCCTCATGATCCCAATTCCCATATGCCTCCAACCTTGTGATATAATGATCGTTTGGTGACTAGTGTTATGAAGGGTAATTACTAAGACTAGGGGTAACTTTCAATTCAAGGCTAGGAATGACCAGGATGACATCAAGTGAAGGAAAAAAATTAAGAAGGTACATGTGTTGTCCCATTCCATGTCAACAACAATGCATCCATTCAATGGGAACACTAAAACCCGACAAATCGATGACTCCACTAAATTAGGGTTTATGGTTTACATGATGAATTGATGAATGACATACCTACATAGTTGGTATGATTAGGCGCAATCGTGCATAGCTCCTCTTGGTTTCGACAATATTTCATTCTCTACTAAACAGGGGCAACTATGTGAAGGTGGAAGCTCTAATTATTCCCCCCCCTCACATCACTCTCAATTTCCCCATAGTACCTTATTTGAAATTATAAATAACATGTATCATATACTATATTATACAAAATAAAAACATATAAAGATCATATAAAATATATAAACACATACCTCTTCTTTTCAACAAGTAAATATCATTCATCTTCTTATTCATCCAGCTCAACATCTGTATCAGGATCTGGTTCATAATCGATATTGGTGAAAGGCTCATTCATATCAACATCATCATCAATGTCATTTTCGCTAATATAGTTATCGATATCGTCAATGAGATCATCGTCTCCTACATTTGGATGATCAACTTCTTCAACTTATTCATCTGACACATCAACTACATGAGCCACCTTCTCCTGATATGCATAATCATGATCTTCTTCCTTGTTATTTTCTTCATCCTCGGCTACATGATTATACTTTACTGGTCTTCCTCTTGGTTTATATCTAACAACGTATGACCAACCTACTTTACCAGGTACCTTTGAGTAAAATACTTGCTGACATTGACTTTGAAGAACATAATGTTGTGTACTCAGTTCAAATGCCCTTGTATTAACCATGGTAAATCCATTATCATTCTCAATAATAGTTCTTTCAGGATCACGTTTATGCATTCGTAGCATGTACCATTTAACCTCAAACAAAACTATTTTAAAGGAATTAAAATCTCAGTCAATTATATCCTCCAAATTCCCATAGTACCTATTCTTTGTTTCTTCCATATTTCTGTCACTTCTAGAGGAAATGTTGGTGACTTTAAACACTGTAGTTGTCCCACAATTCGAGGTTTTCATCTTATCATCCAACATTTTGATACGAAATTTATGACCATTACACCACATAGCCTTGTGATGTTTCAACTGCAACATGGAAAACAAGTTAAAAATACATTGCCAATTAATAAACCTCATATAGGACTTAGTAAATATATATTTCAAAAATTAAACAAACCAAATACATTGAAAAATTGGGAAATAACTAGGAAAATGTGGGTAAAACATTTTACTTGCCTGTTTATCTTTTAAACCAAAGGCTAAATCAACTTACCTTGATGTAAGATCAGGAAATTGATCTCGATGATGATGCATTGTTTTAATAATCTTACTCACCCCTTCCCATGATAACCTACCGAATTATTCTTTAGTATATTCTATCCAATGCTCCATCCAATCAAGGTTGTTTTCAATGTATAAATGTAAAGCATCCCACTCTCGAGCAACTATATGATAAAATACAAATTTAATATCATTAATTATCTATTGTTAATAAAGGAATAATTTAATAAATGTGTAATATATTAAATCTACATCAACATCTAATAATTACCTTTCACAATCCTCATGTTACCTTTCCCCAATAGGACCTCCACTTCAAATTTGTTGATGGAGTCGAGATGTCAAATGCGAGGCACATTCATATTTTTTTCTAATTTAGGTAGATATTGACTAATATACACCATGAGTTGATATACCATATATCCCTCAACCATACTGTAACATCTACCCCGACTGTCATCCATCCCAATGGTCGGGCAGACACTACTATGTGGAACAACAATCTCATACTTATTTATATATGACATGAATTTTAAACAAGTGAAACACATTTAACTCAGAGTAAGCACTAGATTACTACTAACATGCAGATTTAATGGAATTAACAGTAATTCATGAATACAGCGGAATACATGATAATTATAAGCAACACAGACATGTAAAACATAATTAAAACATAAGTTGATACTTATCTTTGAAACTGTGGTAATTCCACCAACCACGTGAAGGCCTTCCACGAACCTCCTAGCCTTAGACCATGCTGCTCATCATGCTCAGCAGTGGGTCACCCCCGAGCTGGGACTAAGCTCCACCCAAGGTAAGGAATCCTAGGCTAGGCTGACGTTATAGGAAAAACACACAGTCACAAGGAAGGATTCTCTCCCAGGAACCACTTATGCCCACTGCCCATAGAGTCTCTTTCCCCACATGCATGTAACACCTCAGGAGTATACACCTTCTTTGTCACCTAGACAGTCCTTCGGCTACTAACCTCCCTTGCCTTGGGCTTCAGCAACAGAATGGACTAGAAATCTCCAAGCTCTGTGGTAGCTACAGGTTTCCTTCTAGGATCTCTCTCCTTCCTCCGCGCACTCTCTCACCTGGAGAGAGTCGCTCACAGGCTAGGCAGCCCGTCCTTTCAACCTCAACCACCTCTCTCACCTGGAGAGAGTGTTGTATATACTAGCTAACAAGCCACACGCGGTCAAGCACTGCTCGACCACCACAATCCACTGGAACCCAGACTTGAACACCCGAGGGTAGCAATAGACAAGCGCAACAGCACAACCAGGCTCAACAAGAATGGGACACTTCGGTTTTCTCAATCCGACAACTTGGGATAGACTCATGGTTATGGTTTCTCCGGGACGCGTGACAAACAATCCATGCAGGGGTTAACTCAGAATCGACGGTTCAGAACAGAGGGGGGTGGGGTATCGGCTTTCCCAGAAACAAACACAGACACATGCCTCCTCCCATTTCAGAATTGCACGAGGGTATTTCTGTAGAGGTCAGACCAGACTCTTGTTCTGACGATCCCCAGGTCAACTAGAGGAGGAACCCCCATCACGGCTCAATTCAACAGTTTTAACTGCATGCACTTGGGTTGACACTTGTCACCCATGAAAATGCATGCGTTCCTCCCCACTTGGAAGTCACTTGTCATTCCAAAAGAACTTAGGATAAAACATATATTTCACATGGTCTTTTTGGAATAATATTAAAATATTATTCCCAAGGACTTAAGCCCCTAGGCTCAAAACTTATCCCCTCTTCCCACCTTCCAGCCCCTAATCCCTTACCCACTATGTGGAAGCTTAGTCTCCCATCACTCATTCATCATGGTTGGTCTACACACAATAGTGTTTATAATTTTATTAATGTTCTACATAGATACATGTACAAAATCAGGCTCTTGGCCTTCAACACTTAGGCTCTCTGGCCTAATAATCACATAATCCCACCAACTTATATTAACTTGGCTCACCAGCCTATAAAAACATAATTACAATTCATAATGCAAGATTTATACTTCATAGACATGATTTACAACAGGTCTCGACCTTGGAGACATTACAATCCCCTACCCTTATTTTTGCACTGTCCTCAGTGCAGCTTTACACTGCATTTACAAGCTTTTCAAAAATTTCAAAAAGATGCGGGTACTCTACCCCCATACAATCTTCATGCTCCCATGTCGCGTCCTCAGGACCGTACTAGGTCTACTTGACCTTTACAATCCCTATAGATCGATTCCGGAGCTGTTTGTTTTTCCTGTCCAATATGCGCACAGGATGCACTTGCAGGACACCTTCTTGTTCCACCTGAATCACATTCCAATTGATAACTTGATTAGCACCTGGTATATATTTCTTAAGCAATGAAACATGAAACACATTATGTACAGTCATAGATGAAGGTAATGGAAGCATATATGCAACTGGCCTAATCCTTTCTAGGATTTCAAATGGCCCACAAAATCTAGCTGCCAACTTGGCGCAACTTCCCAGCTTCAGGGAACTCCTATTATCTTTCACTTTCAGAAAAACATGATCACCCACTTTGAACTCTTTGTGGGTTCTGTTCTTATCAGCATAAATTTTCTGCTTGTCGTGGGAAACTTTCAAGTTCTGCTTAATTTTTATCATTTGGTCCTCCATCTCTTTGAGCAACTCTGGCCCAACTACTTCTCTATCAACTGGATTATCCTAGCTCACTAGAGTATTTCACTTTCTTCCATAAAGTGCTTCAAATGGGCTCATCTTCAACGCTGCATGATACCCATTGTTGTAGGCGAATTCTACCAAGTGTAGGTAGTCTTGCCATCTTGATGTTTTTTCCATAACATACATTCTCAGTATGTATTCTATTACTTTGTTCACCCTCTCTATCTATCCATCAGACTCAGGATGATAAGTTGTACTAAAGTTTAGATTCATTCCGAATCCTTTGAACAATCCTTTCCAGAAATTCGAGGTGAATTTTGGGTCTCTGTCGGACACAATCATTTTAGGAATTCCACGCAATCGTGCCACTTCCTTTATGAAAATATCAGCAACATCTACTGCCCTGTGAGTAGTTTTCAGTGGAATAAAATGGGCATCTTTTGTAATCTTGTCCACCACCACCAAGATCGAATAATGCCACTTGCTTGTTCTGAGAAATCCCGTAATAAAATCCATTGTCACCACTTCCCACTTCCATTCAGGAATGGGCAAAGGTTGCAGCAACCCTGTTGGGTGCCTATGCTCAACTTTAACTTTATGGCACTCCATACATCTGGCGATGTATTCAATGATCTCTCTCTTCATACCTGGCCAAAAGTAATGGATTTTGACTGCTGCCACAATCTTCTGATATCCAGGGTGTCCAACATAAGTCATGTTATGCATTTCTCTTAGAATCACAAGTTTCAAATCCTGGACATTGGGTATATACACTCTGTTTTTGTACAAAAGTATTCCATCAGCTTCCAAGGTGCAACTTTCCTCTTTTTGTGGTCTCTCACTCTGTTGTAGCTTTGCTACCAAGTCTCTGTACTGCAAATCTGCAATTGCAACCTCCAAAATTCTATCCTTAATATCATTCCTATACATGCTAATGGATGAAGCATGTAAGTCATGCACCTTTCTACTGAGTGCATCAGCCACCTTGTTTTCCTTCCCTTTGATATGCTTGATATCAAAGTCATATTCACACAGAAATTCCAGCCACCTACTTTGTCTAGCGTTTAAGGTTGGTTGATCAAACAAATATTTCAGACCATTATGGTCTGTTCTGAGTTCAAACCTCCTTCCCATAAGGTAATGTATCCATTTCCTTAGAGCGTGAACGATTGCTGCCAACTCCAAATCGTGAGTGGCATGATTCTTTTCATTCTCTTTCAGGTTCCTGGACTCATAACCAATTAAAAATCCATTCTGACTGAGAACTCCTCCCAACCCTTCTTTACATGCATCTGTGCACACCAAGAAATCCACATTTGGATATGCAATTCTCAATATTGGAGTGTTGGTTAACCATTGCTTCAATAGCTAGAAACATTTCCCACACTCTTCAGTCCACTAAATTTTTTTTTCCTTCCTTTGCAAGGAAGTGATAGGGCGAGCTATCTTTGAGAATCTTGCAATAAATCTTCTGTAATATCCCACTAGACCCATAAAGGATCTAACTTCCACCACATTCCTTGGTGCTGACCATTCTCTGATGGCCTCAACCTTCTCAGGATCCACAACGATCCCTTCTTTTGAAATAATGTGCCCCAAGTAATGGATCTGCCTTTGATAAAATGAGCATTTTCTCAACTTGGCATACAACTCGTGTTCTCTCAACACTTGCAGCACCATCCTCAGGTGTTGTTCATGCTCTTCCTCTGACTTGGAATACACCAAAATGTCATCAAAGAAGACTATGACAAACTTGTCTAGATAGTCCTTGAATACACCATTCATCAAGCACATAAAAACAACAGGTGCATTTGACAGTCCAAACGGAACCACTGTGAACTCGTAATGACCATACCTTGTTCTAAAGGCAGTCTTGTTGATGTCTTCATCTTTTATTCTTACCTGGTGATATCTCGATCTGAGATCTATCTTAGAAAATATTTTTGCACCTTTCAACTGATTGAGAAGATCATCGATCCTCGACAGAGGATACTTGTTCTTGATAGTTACTGTGTTCAACTGTCTGAAATCAATGCACAACCTCAATGTCTTGTCCTTCTTCTTCATGAACAGGACTGGGGCACCCCAAGGTGACATGCTTGGGAGAATGTACCCCTTCTTTAGAATCTCTTCAAGCTGCAATTGCAACTCTTTCAGTTCAGGCGTACTCATTCTATAAGGATCTTTCGACACTGGTGCTGCTCCAGGCATCAAATTTATAGAGAAATCGATATCTCTCTTCAGAGGTAGTCTGGGTACCTCCTGAAATACGTCTTCAAACTCTGTTAGTACCACATGGTCTCTAATCTTTGAGACTTCATCTCTGCATGCTTCCTCCACACGGGCTGCAAAAAATTGATATCCTTTTCTATAACACTTCTTTAGCTGCATTGCTGAGATTTCTCTTACAGCCACAACTCTGGGAATTCCTTGGACTGTTTTTCGATTCCCCTCCTCATCCAAGCATGTAAACTTATTGTTATGACAGTCCAGGAGGACATGGTGCTGGTCCAACTAGTCCATCCTAATTAAACAGTCATAAGAGCCTAAAGGCAGAATATTCAATTCAACCTTCGTGCTCAATCCCTTCATGTCCACAGGACAGGACTTAACCAACTCAGTGACTTTCCTCTTGGTTCCTGTAGCCAACTGCACTAACCAAAACTTTTCATGTTTTCTTCTTGATAAATGCAAACTTTCCACCACCCTAGGATCTACATAACTATGGCTAGCCCCTGAATCAACTAAAATAGTAAATGGTTGGTTGTTAATCATACCTTCCACTTCAATCATGTGCGACTGAAATTCAGCTTGCTTGTTGTCCAGGGCCGCATAGATCCTTGGCATTCTATTTCCCATGTCCTCCACTATTTCAGCTTGCTGAACATTGTGTATGGCTCTCACTTTATCATTTCTGTGGGGGAAATCTCTGTACCTATGACTTCCTTTACAACCCCAACACTCCATAGGTGGCGGTCTTGGCATTTTCCCACCCACCTCATCCTTCCTGGGCTCTCTAAATGATGGTTGTCTTTGAGGACTGTTTCGAAAAAAGGGAGGCTTGTTTCCCTTCTGCCTCTGCTCTTTGTTGAACTTCTTCTAATCATCCCAAGCCTTCCGAAAAGTAGGTTTTTCCCTTTGCTGCTCATACAAGCATTTCATCCTTCTTATTGTTTCTTCCATAGTCTTAGGATCATCATACTGAATCTTGTCATGAATTGAAGGTGGCAGTCCGCTCAGATACCTTTGAATCTTGATAGCCTCATCTTTGATGAATGGAACATACTTCATTAATTCCAAAAACCTTCGTTTGTATTCATCAATGGTCATGCTACCCAGCTTGAGTTTGAGAACTCCTTCATCTTTCTGTCATAGTATCTTTTAGTCATGTATTTCCTCTCGAAATACCTCTTGAATTCCTTCCATGTGATATGTTTCTCTCTAATGTGCTGCACCTGCACAAACTAATCCCACCACATGGATGCTTTTCCTTTTAGTTGATACATCGCAATTCTTTCTTCTACATGAGAGGAATAATTATGCAGTTGGAAATATTTCCTCATGTCAAGCAACCATGTTTCAACATCTTCCTCCTTCTTATGTTCCCCATCGAACGTTGGAGGATTGATCTTGTTCATTTCCCCTTTCAATTCATCCATCCCAGATCTCCTGTGCTTTCTGGTAGGAGATGGGCTTGAACTACTGTGTGCTTCCCTACTGGAATACTTTGGGGAGTGACGATGATGTCTGTTGACACTCCTCAATCTTCTTTTCCTCTCAGGGGTCCTGTGACTCTCTGTCTTGCTTGAGTCACTCTCTTTTTTCAATTTCCTTTCTATTCCTTCCAGGCTCTTCAACATCATTAAGTTGAATTCACCCTGTTGATCCCTGACCCTCATGAGATTTCGGCTATCAGCTTGGTGAGCCTGGGCATATTTCTACAATCTTTCAATGAGTTTCATCATATGTCCTTCCTTATCCATCTCTTTTCCGTGTCCATTAGATTTTGATCCTTCAACTCCCAAGTTGACATTCCTTCCTTCTCTTTCATTTTCTGAATTGGAGGCAATCCACGCCTCTTCCATTTCTATACTCAACGTTGATTCATGGATTTCCTAACACTCGTTGAACTCTGCACACACAACGTGCAGTCAACGAAGTTTTTCAGGTCTTAAACCCTTAATAAAACTTCAACATTCATAACCAATGTGAATAAGAAAAACGTTTCGAATCCACTAAGTTTTCTGAGCTCTGTTTGGCTCTGCAATTTTCAAGACTTTAGGACTTTGGGTTTTGGATTTTTGGTCCACGAGGATCCAATAGTTAAATCCTCGATGGTTCTTTTGTCTTCGAAATTTTCATAATTTCAGCACTTCGGTTTTTGGGTCTTCAGTACCTGGGAGTTCACGATGCAGTGACTCCCAACTTCTTGTCGCTACAATCCTCAAATTCTAAAAATTCTATTTCCTTTACCCTCCGAGTCCACAGAGCAACCATGTCTCCCACAAAGGTAGTGACACATGGTGTCCTTAAGAAGGTCCACCCGTCAACCATGCGGTCCCACCTAACGGATGTGCTACGTGTTCGTACGATCCCTCGACGCTCGACACTTCATGAATTCACCGTCGAAAATAAATTCTTTCAACCCACGAACCCCCGATATGCAATACTCCGCGAAGGTTCTAATACAATGGTTCTCTCGTGGATTGGATCCAACGGTCTGGATCTCCTTCCCCAGTCCTCGCAAGTTGAAACTTCAGGAAACCAAGAATTTGGTCTGCCCTCCAAACTCACGAACCCCGAATTTCAGAAATGATCCAACGATGTGGGTTGAAACGAGATCAACGGCTCATATTGACCACGATCAACAACTCGCGTTGATTCTTGATGTTAGGGTGGTGAGTTCATCCAACTCCTAACCACTTTACAAATCCACTGGATCCTACAGTCCTTGCGATTTCGTAAGCTCTCCATGGTAAATTCTGACCGCTTGATTCTCTCCTCAATGACTTCTACCCAATGACTGAGTGTTCTCCCTCTTGAACTTAATTTCTATGTGACGCTTTCGATTTCCATATCCCTTTGAACACTTCAAAGGTGTTATCCCTCATGAGCTTTGTAACATAGTCAAGTAGTCCGTTGACACTCAAAAACATTTTAAGGTCTGAAATTAGTCCTCCAGACACAATTTCTTCTCAAAACCACGGTCCAAAGACCGCTTATCCGACCCATCCAGGCTTAGTGTTGAAACTAGGCTCTGATACCATACTATAACATCTCCCCAGACTGTCATCCATCCCAATGGTCGGGAAAACGCTACTGTGCAGAACAACAATCTCATACTTATTTATATATGACATGAATTTTAAAAAAATGAAACACATTTAACTCAGAGTAAGCACTAGATTACTGCTAACATGCATATTTAATGGAATTAATAGTAATTCATGAATATAGTGGAATACATGATAATTATAAGCAACACAGGCATGCAAAACATAATTAAAGCATAAGTTGATACTTATCTTTGAAACTGTGGTAATTCCACCAACCATGTGCAGGCCTTCCACGAACCTCCCAGCCTTAGACCATGCTACTCATCAAGCTCAACAGTGGGTCACCCCCGAGCTGGGAATAAGCTCCACCCAAGGTAAGGAATCCTAAGCTAGGCTGAGGTTACAGGGAAAACACACAGTCACAAGGAAGGATTCTCTCCCAGGAACCACTTATGCCCACTGCCCACAGACTCTCTTTCCCCACATGCCTGTTCTACCCTAGGAGTATACACCTTCTATGTCACCTAGACAGTCCTTCAGCTTCTAACCTCCCTTGCCTTAGGCTTTAGCAATAGACCGGACCAAAAATCTCCGATCTCTGTGGCAGCTACAGGGTTCCTTCCAGGAGCTCTCTCCTTCCTCCGTGCACTCTCTCACCTGGAGAGAGTTTCTCACAGGCCAGGCAACCTTTCCTTTCAACCTCAACCACCTCTCTCACCTGGAGAGAGTGTTGTATATACTGGCCAATAAGCCACATGTGGTCAATCACTTCTCGCCCACCACAATCCACTGGAACCCAGACTTGAACACCCCAGGGTAGCAACAGATAGGCGCAATAGCATAACCAGGCTCAACAAGAATGGGAGACTTCGATTTTCTCAATTCGGCAACTCGGGATAGACTCACGGTTATGGTTTCTTAGGTACACGTGACAAACAATCCACGCAGAGGTCAACTCAAACTCGATGGTTCAGAATAGAGGGGGGGGGGTATCAGATTTCCTAGAAACAAGCACAAACACAGACTTCCTCCCGCTTTAGAATTACATGAGGGTCCTTCTGTAGAGGTCAGACCGGACTCCTGTTCCGACGATCCCCCGGTCAAATGGAGGAGGAACCCACATGACGGCTCAATTCAGTAGTTTTAACTGCATGCACTTGGGTTGACACTTGTCAACCATGAAACCGCATGCGTTCCATCAGCATGCCTTCCTCCCCACTTGGAAGTCACTAACCATTCCAAAAGAACTTAGGATAAAACATATATTTCACATGGTCTTTTTGGAATAATATTAAAATATTATTCCCAAGGACTTAAGCCCCTAGGCTCAACAGTTAGCCCCTCTTCCCACCTTCCAACCCCTAATCCCTTACCCACTTTGTGGAAGCTTAGTCCCCCATCACTCATTCATCGTGGTCAGTTTGCACGCAACATTGTTTATAATTTTATTAATGTTCTTCATAGATACATGTACAAAACTAGGCTCTTGGCCTTCAACATTTAGGCTCTCTCGCCTAATAATCACATAATCCCACTAGCTTATATTAACTTGGCTCACCAGCCTATAAAAACATAATTACAATTCATAATGCAAGATTTATACTTCATAGACATGATTTAAAATAGGGCTTGGCCTTGGGGACATTACAAGGTCACACCTAAACATAGTCATTTTTTAGCTGTCAAAAGAATATTCAGATACTTGAAAGGAACAATGGACTATGGCCTATGGTATCCTAGGAATCAAAATTTTCAACTATCAGTCTATTCAAATGTTGACTCGGCTAACTGCGTGGATGAAAGGAAAAGCATGAGTGGAGGTGCGTTCTTCTTAGGAGATTCTCTAGTAGCGTGGTTGAGCAAGATGCAAGGTTCCATTTCCTTATCAACTACATAAGTTGAATACATTGCAACTGCCACCTGTTGTACCCAAGTATTGTGGATGATTCAAACACTTGCAGACTTCAGGATAAATTATACTGCACCGATTCAAATCCATTGTGATAATACCAGTGCAATTAGTGTGTCAAAGAATCCTATCTTCCACTCTAAGACAAAGCATATACCCATCAAGTATCACTTATTGAGGGAACAAGTAACCAAATCTATGGTTTCTTTGCATTATATTCCATCCAAAGATTAGATTGCTTATATCTTCACTAAACTTCTTGCACAAGCTAAGTTTGAGTATCTATGCCAGAAGTTGGGCGTGATCCCATTATCATATTAAGAGAATCCATTCTATCAGGGGGATTTTGTGTTGGTTGAATATTTGATACCTCCGACAAATACTGCAACAACTTAGGGGAAGAATGTTTTCTTTGAAATTGATGTCAAAGAGGGAGAAAAGGTGTTATGGATGCTATAGTTGGGATCTAAGCAGAACAGGGAAGCCGTTTAGTGTTTCCATCAATGCCAAAGGGGGATATTGTTGGCATGTTTACATTTGGAGTGTGCTTATCATTGATGGAAAGAACAGTGATGGTAAACATACCTGCAAGGAAGAACAACAACAACAATGGAAGGATATGGTCTAGAAGACATCATAAGTCCAGACAGGAGGAGCACATAGATGAAGAATAGATCTTGAGAATTAGATCTAAGTACGAGGATCGACTGTTGTTGGATCCAGGAGAACATGAATGACCTTTAAGTGCAAGGTAAAATGGGTTTAGAAAGTCCCTAAAGAAGGAGGACCGTCCATCATCAAGGAACACCGTGGGCCATTAGATCCGATGGAGATGCAAGGAGGATAAGCCCAGGAGTCATCCAACACTCCAAAGCTATGAAGGAATAATGGTCATCCATCGAAGACAATCTGGATCGTTGGTTCCATAGGACACATGGTGAGAGATGAACATCTCGCTGAATGGAAAGTCAAAGGAGGAAGGTGCTCTAACCTCCAAAGTCGTGAAACATGAATTTTCGTCAACCGTCGGATCTAGAGACATGTGGCGAGAAGATCAACATTTCACTGACTGGAAAGTCAAAGTAAGGAAGTGCTCTAACCTTCCAACTCGTGAAACGTGAAATCATGATATGATCTGAGCCATTGGATTGAGGACTAATATGTGCTGTCAGATCCAGGAGGTGAATGTGGCAGACCATGTCAGCAAGGATAGGTGGCAGACTACGTCAGGAAGGAAACATTTTGCAATCATACAAGGACAAGTGTCAATATGATTTGACATTTCAAGTACATGAATATTATGAATATGAGTGACACATGGTAGCCACTCAGCTCATGACACATCATCAAGTGACGCAAGAGTGACGTCACTCCAGGAGTTTTTCTTCGAGAGTTTTACCATCAAAACTCCCCCAAAGTCCTAAAGATTGAAGTCCCAAAGTAGAGGATAGCTGTTGGATCACCGAAAAATATCTACTGTTGATTTGACATTAATCTATTTCGGAGTTTCGCAGATCAAGAATTCCAGAGGAAGGAGTTGTAGGAACTCGAGATGGGGAAGGTCGCAAAATGATCCCAGTTGTTGGAGCCAGAGGACACATGGCGAGTGATTGGAGTTTCAATGACTTTCACATTGGAGAAGTCAAAAGAGTGTGGCGTCCAAATACAAGATATGTAAAGTCACGATGAGATTTAAGTTGTCAGATAGAAGAAGAGATCTGGACCATTGATCTAGAGAACAAAGCACTTGAATGTTTGGTCCATGGTCACAGCCAAGGTCACATAGTCGAAGGATGGAGGGAGGAGATAGCACGCTGCTAAGCTCCATTTCAGAGATTGCGACATGAGAGAGTCGAGATGCCTCATCACAGGATTCCTGAAATCGTGAGTCGCGAAGCGCTTGGTCACTACCAGTGGTCAGGAGAAGGTAAGGAGCTAGTTGTTAAGCTCCATTTTGGATACCGAGAGTTGAAGGAGTCAAGGAGAATCATGATAGAATCCCCGAAACACAAAGTTGCAAAGCGCCTTTTGATTAGGCCTGTGGTCACAACGAGTGGTCACATGGAGAGGCATCTTGCGCCTAGTGCTAGTTCACGTGGGGATAGTTCACGATGAATCGTTAATCTCTGGTTTCTCCTTCCAGCAAGATATCAACTGTTCAAAGTCTCCAACAACCAACGAAGCCATACTTGACTGGCTGTAACTGCCAAAATGAAGTGGTGGTATCTGCCAGAGAATTCAAGGAGATGTAGGGTGACTGCCAGAGGAGATGAAGAGTCTCGAGGCATCTACCAGAGGAGATGAAGAGTCTTGAGGCATCTGCCAGTGGAATGAAGACTGATCATATAGACAATTGATAGATGGAAGAGCGTCGAAGTCTGTAACTACAACAGAGAGGATGAGCTTGACTGTGACAGAGAAGACAAAGAGTCTTAACTGCCAGAGAAGCTAAGGAATCTCAACATAATGACCATGGATGAAGAACAGACTCAGCGTAACCGCCAGAGGGGATGATGAATTGCATGGAGGATCTGGTAGAGGAATTGGTATGATAAATATACATAGAACATAGAAGAGCAGGTTGCTTCTGTTGAGAGTAATTTTAGATGGGAAATAACATGTTGTGGGTAGAAACCAAAATGCACAGAAGAGGCGTAGCACATAGAACATATATGGGTATCTCAGAGAGGAAGAGTAAACCGGTGTGCACATGCAAAGGCAAAGAATAAGAATATAAATCTCAAAGAAGAATATGAGCAAGAAGATACTGAGGCTGGCAGAGCAGAGCAGTGTATCAGAACAATGATGAGACTGGTAAGCCATTGATGAAAATTGTATCACTGTAATAAGTTTCAGTAGAAAATATTTATAATCAGGGTGGTAAGGAGGTGCTAGAGAGGATTGGTGTCCTCGTATTTTCAAGTGGGTGCTTGAAGAACAGGGAGTTGTAGCTTCCATCTAGTTGCAGCCAAAAAAACAAGGGTGGCAGGGTGCTGCAAGGGAGAACTGTTGTTCTCTGTTATACAGGTTGGTTCCTGTGTAACTGGAAGTTGGTGATTCCATCCAGTTGGTGTTGGAACACTTAGAGAATTAGTGCTTCCTTCTAGTGGGTGCTAGAGAAACGAGGGAGTTGGTTCTTCCTTCTAGTGGGTGCTAGAGAAACCAGGGAGTTGATGCATCCTTCTACTGGGTGCTAGAGAATCTAGAGAGTTGGTTCTCTCATCAAGTTGCAGCTTGCAAAATAGAGGTGGTATCCTCACAATGAGTTGGATCTCATAAGTATGATAATGTACATAATGTAAAGATTACTTATCATATCAAGAAGAAGAGTTTTTTACCCTTTATGGGTTTCCTCAGGAAATATCTGTCTCTGTATATTTCATGTGTGTGATTGATGTTGAATGTTATATTGCTTAAATCCCTGCATGATTTTGATTGTCATTGAGTTCTCTGTAAAGAGTTTAAAATAAGCATAATTTTTTAAGCACGGTAACAACTGATTCACTCCCCCCCTCTCAGTTGTCCAACATAAAGGATATCATTTATTTCCACTGCCCATGCCCTATACTTGACCACATTAATTCTTAACTATTGTAACACTGTCTGAGCTTTGATCGGGTGCTCCATGAACTATTGTTCTTGACCCGGTTCCATGTTCATAACCTTTTCTATATCTGCAGTCCACGATGAGTCTTGTTCTGCATGTAGTTTGACTATGTCATACAAGTCGACAAAGTCCTCGGGTGTGTCGAATTCTGGGAGACCGACATCTCTCATTTCTTGATTGATCTTGGTTTAGCTCCTTTCGTAATCAGACCATTTCTCTTGGATCTCTTGATGAGTTTCTTAGGCCATATTCACCCATTATTCGATCGACTTCCTTATATGGTCGATGCTATTGTCCCTTATTACCCGAATGTCATGTTCTTTGGTGTCTCAACCATTTTGAAATGCGCTAATATAATCTATTTTTCCACCACTTGGTGGGATTTCACATACCATATTTCCATGTCCTTGCACGTTTCTAGCACCATAAGGGTGCATTCTTGGAAATTGGCTATCCCTACAGTGAAAATGTGCCGCTCACTCATGAATTTACTGTAGGCATCTTCAAACTCGCTTCTCGATAACACTGTGTATTGTGTGGAGTCTTGATAGTATTTATCCAAATGGCGCAGATGCTCCAACCCCTTTAGCACAATGACCAACTCCTCTTTTTATTTCCTTTCTCTATCAAGGGTGGCATCTGTGATCACCATCCCTGCGCCGATGAGCTCAGATGTCTTGGCATGATCCATGCTGATCAAATTTTCCTCTGTGGTGATGAGGATGGAACTGTCTAGAGTAAGCCTCCTCTTCTTAGTGGTTCTCTTCATGATGGATTTCCTCTTTCGGTCATAGGATATTACTTGTATATAGGTGAACTCATCCACAGGTTTGGGGATTTGTTGCTCCCGACTGTGTATATATGTTCAAGACTAGGTTCTTGAACCTCTTCTCTATGTCCCAAAATTTCAGCCTATGATTTTTTCTCATCAAGTGGTAAAGTACTGGCCAAAATTGATGAATCAAGAGAAGGCTTGGTACTTACTTGATAATTAGTTGTCATGATGTCGATTTCCTATTGTGGAATTTCTTCCCCTTGTTCACCAAATCATGGCTCATCCCCTGAGATATCCATTGATATCACTGGTGTGTCAAGTGGATCAATGTCCAAGGAACTTTGTACCTCGTACTCATTCTACAAACTGCTTTGGCTTGGAGCATCAGGACCCGGGGCAGATGTTTTCTCAGGTTCTATTTCATATGTGATTTTCATTGGGGTGACCAGGGACAACTCTAAACTCTCCTCATCATCGTAGATGGTTATTAGATCTAACATGGTATTTGGTTTAATTTCTCTCCCTGATTTCCTCGCTATCTTGGGCTGAGCCGAAGCGTCCCTTGGTGATTCGACTTGTGCCGTTGAAACTTCAAAGTTATCTAACCCGGTGGTTTCTTCAATTTGTATCGACTCTAGGTCAATTGGTCCTCCCTGAATTTTGATTAAGTTGTCGACAAGAAACCCTGTCATATCTACAAGGTCTAGGTTATTCTGCAGTTGTTTAATTACTCTCTATGCCTTTTCCATTAAGCGCAAACCCATTGTTTGTTCTTCTGTTTCTTCTACCGCTTTGATTTCTTCCTTTGCCATGAGGGCCTCTTGAGCTGACTGTTCTATTGTTTCCACCTATTCATCCATGCTCATGGCCTTGAACTTGGTCATATTTTGGTTGGCCATCCTCTACACCACCTCTTACGATTCCTGGGCGTTCTCTATGAAGACCTCATCCTCAATCGTATCATGAGCATATGGACAATAGGATGACACTTGTGACGCATTTTGGAGGACCAGGCCTTTATGATCATGCTTGCAAAATCGGCTTGTAGGGAACCTAAATTCAAGTTGGCTCAACCCTTCTTCTTTGGCTTGAGCAGTATCGTTTACCAGATAGAACCCTACATGGAAATCATAGGGTATGAAGGTTTGTTTCTTGTCTTTGACCAATGTGGCATTATATCCCTATAGGATGGTCTGATAACAAATTTCTCCCATGATGATTCAGTCTGGGACATGAGTTGGTAGGACATGTGGTGCTCTGGTGGCCTCGAACAGCCTGATGTAGGTTGTGCGCTCGTCCAAGTACAAATGGCCTACCTTGGCTATCATTTTCTTGGTTGTCGCTGATAGCCTTGGGCATTCCTTCCTAAAAAGAATAAAATAAATATAGGCAATGAATTCATCACAGATGAGGGAGTAATATTTCTTGTACCTATTTTCTCATAGCACGTTGAAGTACACGTGGGTTGGGAGTTCTGTAACATGCCAACTCAGATTCATGCCGACAAAGACGTTCCTAGCGCACATGACATCGAGAAGGTACGAGGCCATGTATAAAGTTGGTGTCTCTCCTTCCTTTGGTGTATGAGCCTGTTGCACACAAATGATTAGTTGTTTGTATATTATTGCTCCCTAGTTGAAATTTCTCCCGACGATTGCAACTGTTTATGCCAAAGGCATCCATGCTTCCGAAAACTTGGACCAATACTTTTCTTTGTATAACTGGAAGATGAGAGACATCAAATAGATGTATGGATTCCTCAGGTTGATTATCCCATACTATCCATTGCTCCAATTGGTGAATTTATTTTCTGCCCTCCCCCATGAGGCCATCAACCGACTTGTGTCATGGAATTCATAGAACTTCACCACGAAGTCCGTGTTGAGTTTCTCCTCTGGGTCCCTGAGATTGTAGTATTTATGGACCTCTGTCGGGAGGAAAAATCTATTGCACCCACCATTCTCATCGTTAATCAGACATTTTTCCTATCCGTTTGGTTGATGAGCCACTTCAGGACCTCTACGCAGGGGAAAATGAGGGTTCTGCTTGCCACTATGTGTAAATAAGACCGTCAGATGTTGGGGAACACCTAGTCATCGAGCACCCTTATGTCTAGGTCATTGTGTGGGATATATTATGGGTATTATTCTCTGCTAATTCTATTGAAGAGATCCCCCCACAATGGGAGCACTACCTTGGATCCAGTTCTTGCCTCTATATTTCCAAAGGATGGAGGTTGAATGAATTTTTTTTTGGTTGTTGTCTTGATGACAAGCTCCAGACTAGGGGCATACTCTAATTGCCACGTGGTCCCTGGAGAAGAACCTTCACCTATCTATGATTCTTTCATATTTGGTGCTCTCGACGAGCGTCTGGTGGTTGGATTTCTTGGAAACATTGTTCCTGCAACTTGAGAAGAGTTTAGAGACTGTGTAAAAAACTGGATGAACACATATAATTATAACCAGTGAATTGACAGCCTTTGATACATACCTCTGAAGTTTTTTAAACCTATTTTGTTGATAATCACGGGGGTCAGTACTGTCTTCGATTTTCTCGTTTTTCTCCTTCGGATGCTATGGAATTCTCTTATGCACAGAATGAATTTTTTCACAATGGTTCAAGAGATTTAAACAATGAATATCTTACTGTGTCACATCATCCATTCAATTCGGGTTATGAGTGAAATTTCAATAAATCTACCGCCAAATATTTATAGGAGTTAGAACTTAAATTCATCGTGGGTTGATGGCAGAGGTGCAAGTGGTGGTGTGGTCTATCGGTGATTTCAAAATTGTTTCTTTAATTGGCGGAAGAGGTAGAAACTAATGCGGGATCGGGTATTAATTGGTTCCTTAAATGTCCAAAATATGATCCTATCTAATGCTGAAAACATCCCGTCATGTCGCTCTTTCAGTGGGTGGATCGGGAGTCAGGGTTGTGTTATGAACATTTTCGCTAAGATCCTCTTGCAAAAGATCTAACTCCCATTGAACTTACCGTACAATGTTGACATGGAAAAGTTGTCTCAGAGGTGTGATTAGGACCTCGGGAACCGAGAATGAATCAGGATAGAACTAGACCATACAACCCTCTTACCTGGTAAAGACACATGGCATTCTAGACTAGTGCTTGAATTCTCTCTTATTAATCGAAGTCGGGACTTTCCTTAATCTATTCGATCTAAAACCAAATCCTAGCTTGTCGATGCTAGAAATTTTTAAGAATCGACGATTGACGATAACCCTACCCAAGTTCTCTTGGATCAGCTCCTTTAAAAGAGTCCTGATGCCGAAGATGCATCAGGGATCGATGGTCGGGGATAAATTTATCATGGTCAAAACATTTGTTATGATCATTCTGGATATTTCGCAATCCCGATAAAGTGCATCGGGCATCGACTATCAACGTTTTATTTTCTTTATTTGTTAACGTCTGTCCTCCTTGTATTTTACCAATGCCGAATGGGATTGACTTTCTCTCGAGACTTTATGTGAAAAACTTATGCAAACCAAAACTGCCTTTTGCCGATGCCGATGAAGATCGACGCTCAACGACTATTTTTTTACGAGTGTTTCCTTTACGTACTTGAATTATTTCTAATGCCAAACCTGAGCACGTTAGGTGTAGTGTTTGGCTATGAATTCTTAATTCAGGTGCTAAGGTATTTTAGTCATGGGGTTTCATAAGTTCAAACAAAATTGAACAGGTGACGAGAGTCATGAAAATAAACAAAGACAAAACTTTTCAAAATGAAATTGAGTTAGACAATGCAGAAAAAAGTGGTACCCAAAAAAGTGACAAAAAAATTGATAAGGATTTTTAGGGTGTGTTCAATGCTCAACAAAAGGCGACCTATTGGGAGAAATAAGAATCTATGTTCCTATCTTAGGCTTAGCTGATGAAAAAGTTGGTTAAGAACTTAAGTGGTTTTTATCAGAGCCTCTTTTATCCTTGCTTTTGAAATTCCCTGGTTTGTGAAATCCGGGCCCACCTGTGGGGTTTCTACCTTTATTCCACCTTCATTTCCTATAACCATGACCCATGCCCTCTTTTGACAAGAGTCGAGTAAAGCATTCACTGGCACCAGGACTTTTAGTTATCATCATTCACTTTCTATGGTGTTGCTCTGCTACCAACGAGTGTCCATAGCCCCAGTGAAGTCACCTCGACGTCACAAACCTTGCTTCGCTTCCAATGAGCATCCATAGACCCAATGGAGTTATTTTCATACCCTCTTCTACTTTTAACTCATTTGATATAATTGATTTTATTTCGACAGAATGCCCTGAGTGAGTGGGAGAGGAGGATGTATGTTATTTGCAAAATGGGATGGTTAAGTTGAATTTTTTCTAGCTCTGTCTTGAGATACACGTAGTCCTTTCCATCTTACCATATTTCCCTTCAGGTTTTACCAGACCACCAGGCGGACACTTCATCACTTTTCAAAGGTTGTTTATTTGCACAAGTTAGATACAGAACTCCTTCAAAACAAATGCAATTCTCCCAATTATTTGTGTGTTGTACGTAAGCATGAGTTGGGAACAAAGTTCGTCATATCACATGAAATAAGGTCAACCAATTCTTTTCTAAACATAAACTTCAAAATCATAGAAATTACTATAACAAGAAAAACAAAAAATGAAGAACTCTGCAATCAGCCTACCTAAAAACAAAATATCATGAAAACACACACCTTTGTTTTTAACAGAAATATTGTTTTAGTGCTTGGCCATTCACCGTTAGGGCGTCAGGTTCCTTGCTCAGATTTTGCAACCGATATGTGCCTACCCCAATTTTCTTGGCTACCTGAAAAGGCCTGAGACATAGATTCTGAAACTTCGAATGTTTTCCCTTCGACTCATTTGCTTTGTCCTATTTCAGAACTAAGTATCCTACTTCAAAACTATTCTCCTTGGCCTTATGATTATCAAACCACCTTTTCACTATCTGTTGACTAGATATGAACTTTGATTTTTGTTTCTCCCTTTCTTCATCCAACATGACGAGGGTATCAATTATTTGTTGTATAACTGATGAGGGATGTCCTCTAAAATATTGAGCAAGCTTAAGAAATTGAAGATATAGCCCATTCGGGAGAATGGATTCTTGTTTGTATACCAGAAAGTATGGGGAATTCCCTATATCTTCCTTGGGTGTTACTCTATCATCCCATAAGGCATTATGAAGTGAACTGTGCCAATTCCTCTGGTTGTCTACAACTGTTTTCTTTAATATCCTCACTAGGTTCTTATTGGTTGATTCTGCCACTCCATTCCCCCGTGGATAGTAGTTTGCAGAGTATCTGATTATGATTCCTTTGTCTAAAGAAAAATCTGTTAATAGGGTGGAAGAAAAGTAAGAGACATTATCGAAAACAAGGATGAAATCCATACCAAACATTGTAATTAGTTATTGTTCTATGAATTGGATCACCACCTTTTCATTTACATGAGTCAGAGGGATGGCCTTTGCCCATTTCATGAAATAGTCTGTGGCGATCAGTATGTATCTATGTTTTTTTGAATAAATCGGTGTAATTTATCCAATGATATCTAACCCCCATTGCTTGAATGGCCTGGAGACCACCGCAGGTTGGAGTGGGAAAACTAATCTGTTTTCCCTCCCCATGCTCATTTGACAAGTTTTACAGTTCCTAGCATATGTGTGAGCATCCCTAAACAGAGTAGGCCAATAATAACTAGCTCTTAGTATTTTGTGAGCAGTGGTATTCCCCATGAAGTGTCCACCTGCAGGTCCATCATGGAGCTCCTTCAGAACCTTGTCTACATCTTCACGTTCGAGACATCTTAAAATGACCCCATCATAATTAACGTGGAAGAGCACCGAATTTATGAGGAGATATTGTGCTGATTTTAACCTAAGAGCTCTCATTTCTCTAGAGTTTAGGTTTTTTGAGCAAGTCCCATGATGCAAAAAATAAGTTAGTTTCTCATACCAAGACTCCTTCCCTAGGGAGACATATGATGCTTCACCACACCATAATGCCAATTCATTCTCCCATATAGGGTCTTCATTTACTTGGTCCTGGGCTTTAGCTGCTAGTTTACATAATCCTTGTCCCTTAACCAGTTTAGCAGGTTTTATATCTAGATCAAATTCTTCGACCAATGCCATCCAATTTCCTCTTCTTTCTCCCATCGCTTGTTGAGTGAATAGGGATCAGATTGTGGGATGAGGCACAATAACTTTGGTATGGCTCTTTAGGATGTAATATCTAAAGTGTTTCACTGCCTTGTAAACTGCATAAGCCTGCTTTTCTATAGCAGGGTAATTTAGTTCTGCCCCTTGGAGATTAGTGCTCATAAATGAGACCAAGGCCTCATTGTTTTCATCATCCTTCTAAGTCAATACTGCAGCTCACGATTGGTCGGAGGAAAAAGTATCGAGGAAAAAATATTTTCTAAAGTCGGGACTTTGCAACACTGGATCTTGATGTATTGAAGTCTTAATATTGTTGAAAACATTTTTTTGTTCATTATCCCACTTAAATTCAACATCTTTGCGGATCATCTTTTGTAATGGTTTGATACTTTCAGCGAAATCGGGGGTGAAATTTCTCACAAAATTGATTTTCGCAAAGAAGGATTGCATAGCCTTTTTGTTGTGGGGTAATGGAAGCTGAGCTATAGCCCTAATTCGTTCTGGGTCTATGTGAATTCCTTCTTGATATATAATATGACCTAGTAGTTTACATTCCTTGAAACCAAATATAGTTTTCTTAGGGTTTAACGATATAACTTATTTCCTACACCTCTCAAAAATTTGGGTTAAGTGTTGGATGTGATCTTCTCTGTTCTTTGAATACATAGTCACATTGTCCAAATAAACTACTACACATTTGTTGATTAGTCCTCGAAACTCTATGTCCATGGCCCTTTGGAAGGTTTCCCATGCATTGATTAACCCAAAGGGCATGCGTTTATAATCAATGGTTCCACACTTGGTTGAGAAGGTATTTTTCAAACAGTCTTCCTCTGAAACTAGAACTTGGTTGTATCATGAAAAATCGTCGAGCAAGGAGAAAATATCATAACCAGACACGGTCTCCAGAAGTTGATCCATCGGTGGGACTGGGTAGTTGTCCTTTTATGATGATTTGTTGAAGTTACTGAAATCTACACACAGGCAGATCTCCCCATAATTTTGCTTCACAAGAACCAGATTTTCTACCCATGTAGAATGTCTAACCTGGAAGATAATTTTAGCATCTAGTAACTTCTTAAACTCCTGACACATGAGAGTCTCCAGGGATGGGTGGTATTTATGGATCTTATGTTGGAGGGGTTTCAATCTGGGCTTTAATGGGATTGTGTGTTGAATGATACGAGTATTGTAAGTTTTCAGATCTCGGTAGGACCATGAAAAAACATCTTGATATTCTCTGAAAAGTTTGAGATAGGCCTTCCTTTGTTCTTTAGATACTGTCTTGCCGAGATTTATATTCTTAGGGTTCTCCATGGTTCCTGTATTTATAGTCTCGTACATGGGACATGAACTCCCCATATTTATGTTTGTTGACCCTTTAAATATTTCCCTTAAGTCAATTTTTTTTTCTAAATTGGCTACCCCTTTATGTATTGCGTGAGGCCTCAGTTTTTCAGTCGATTGATTTGTTTCAGGTTTTTGTGCATGGGGATCGGCTTCTACTAATTTATCCTGAAATATTTCATCGTCAATAGCTAGATATCTGAAATTATCTTGATTGGTTAAAACGTTTATGATCTGTTCATATCATTCAAAGACCTTCCAATTGGAAATATTATTGGCAACCGACGATTTGTAGAGTAGCTCCATAGTGAATCAGGAGGCTTCATAGTCTTATAGAGGGGATAGACTTGAGGCAACAGTGGCCAAAGAATCAGCAAGAGTGTTCTTTGTTCCGGGGATCATTGTAATGTTGAAGGCTTCAAAATGTTCTATTAGTTTGTGCACTTCCTATTGGTAATTCCTCAGGTGGGGAGAGTTGCAATGTATAGTGTTCCATACTTGTCTAACGATGATTTCAGAATCTCCGAAAACCTTTAGTTCTTTAATGTTTAATTCTATGGCTTACTTTAGTCGTTGTACTAGAGCTTCATACTGGACGATGTTATTTGTGCATTCAAATTCTAGTCTACGGGACAAGAAATTTCGTTTAACTTTGGGATCAATCAGGATACACCCCACTACTGATCCTTCTTGTGACTTAGACCCATCAAAGTATAAGGTCCAGAATTGTGAGCGAAGACCATAAGTTTCCTTTTGCCTACCACTTTCCTCCTTTCATCCTATCTGTTCTGTGGTTTTTAACACGGGTTCCTGATAGAAGAGGGGTTCCTCCGTTGTCGTCGGAAAATTTTCTTGAAAAGTCATTTCGGATTTTTGAGTAAGAGGGACATCAGATGAGGGGAGGGAGAAATTATTGAAATTAGAGTCTTAGGAATAATTTCCTAGCACCAGGAAATCTGTCGAAGAGGGTTCGTTGAGGATTTCTAGGTCAGTGACAAAATGTTTTAGATATCTTTCCCTATTGATCTTGATCATATTCATGTGTCCCTTTAATGGAAAACAAAGGCGAGCCTAGTATATACTAAAGTATTTTTTTAACTTATTGGACCAATATCGACTAAGTAAAAATCCATAAGCTTCTAGGATATCTACTACGATGATATCAATCACTTGAAAAAATTCCGGGTGTGTCTCCATCCTGATCATGACAACTTTGAGCTCTCCCATAACCTTCACCTGGGTTTTGTTTAGTTGTATCAAATGTTTATCACTTTTGAGAGGGACTGCATTTAATTTCTTGCAGATAGATAATGGCATAACATTAGATGATGCTCCTGAGTCAGCCAAACAATTATGGAGGTTTCTGTTGAAGACTTCAAATGTCAAAAGTAATGGTGGGACAAAAGGTTTTCCCTTCTTATCTTCAGAGCAAGCGTTTATAGTTGGCTTATTTCTTAAATCTGATAGGGATAGATTTTCTCCTTGCTCAATGCTTGTTATAGGGTTTTCTACTGACTTCAAAGATTGTAACAGAAAGTCCTTCTGCTGGGGTATTTTACACATATCCATGACTGATACATTTGCCTTCAATTTTTTCAAATTTTCTACTATGTTGTAGTCTAGCTTGGGCGATTCTTGTGTATGGATGTTTATAGGATTTATTCAGGAGACACATGGAACTTTAGGATGATTGGACGTTGGCTTTCCTCTCGAAGTTTGGACAATAGTAAGGTTGTTTGAGATAGGTAGAACTGTACTTCTTGTTTTCACAACCAAGACCTCTACGGGTGGTTCTTGAACCTCAAATAGGTCATCGGAAGGCATTGGTAGGTCAGTGTCCCATATCAGCATGGTTGTTTATTCGGGTGGATCAAATTTTTCATGATAAAAAATATTCATAGTTGAGCTGCTTGATTGTTCAATAAGGGAAAACTCATATAGAAACCCGTTGGCCATCAAATTCAAGGCATGCACCCATTGTGGGTAGTCTTTTTTCAAAATGTTTCTCTTGGTGATAGGTACAAAAAGAGTTAGATGCTACATTTCCCATATCGATGTTTAAGTTGGTTGGAGGAGGTTCAATTTCTTTGAATGATGGATTTCTTTTCAAAAAGAGTTTATAGGGCGTCTGACCTGGGTTTCCTTCCCTTACAATTATTTTCATGTATATAATTCACTTGATAACTTATTTACCATGTGGTGTAGGTATTCTATGTCTCCACTTCCTTTTTCGTTACCTTGTTCTGTTTGTTTCCTTGGGGGTCTAGCCAACAAGACTCCTCTCTTGGGCAGAGGTTGAACTTCCTTATTGGCCAATGAGACTTGGCCTTATTTACATCCCTTAATTTGGAAGTCTATTGTTTTAGCTTCCTCAAAATTCTCAGGTAAGGTTTCTTTGGTAGCCCTCCTCAAAAACATGGAAATTGAAGCTGGGAGAGCATTAGCATATACTTCGATTTGTAACTCCTGAGTGGGTTTAGATTCAAGTTGAAATTTTTTCAGGATAGTGGTGAATTTTTGTTTGAAGTCTTTAACCTTCTCCTTTGAACTCATGGTGGCGATGAACAACTCATCCATCAAAGCTCATGTAGTGGTTTCTTCTACAAATTTATCTAGAAAATCCTTTTGAAACTTCGTCCAACTATTTATGGACCCTACATGTAATATAAAATACCACATGGAGGATGAATTCTCAAAAGTATAAGGGAAAATCCTGCATACTATGTATTCATGTTGGACATTCATCAGTCTAATAATTAGTATGAAGTTTTTGATATGGTCTTTAGGAAATTCTGAGGTTTCGGGGTCAAATTTAGGGAGTAACTTTTTTGGATGTCGGGGAAGGTTATGTACTCGTCCGGGGATGGCCAGAGAATCTCTGGCCAACCAAGGTTGATTATTCTGAGGTGGTTTTTCACTTTATTCATTATGATCATTGTTATCTTCCATGTCGTCTGAATTTGAGATTGAGCTTTCTGAGTTAAACCCTTCCTCGTTAGAAACCTCATGGGGCTCAGAGTAGTTACTGGCTAGTGTTTCAGGGATTAGATTAAGAGGATGTTCAATTTCAGTGAATGTGAAATATATCAGGTCTTCTATTGTGTGAACAAAAACCTGGTCAGGGATGTCGACCACTGTTCTTCTTACTTGTTTTCTATGAGGAAGTAACGAAGCTAAGGGTAGTGCTCTAATTTTCGAGGTTTAAGCTCTCGTGATTCTTTTGAACTGGTTCAACTCCTCGTGAGGAAGAGTGCAAGGTATTTCAGGGAATACATATTCTTCCTCTTGCTGGGGTGAGTTACTCGTTTCAGAAGTACTCAGTGTGTGTGGATTTTCTTGAGAATGACTAGCCATCCATGTGGATTTTTTTGAATCTACAGGTTGTGTGAAATATTATATCAAAAATATTGTTATCCATTCATTCTTCAACCCTCCTTCTAGCACCAATTCTATTGAGGGGTCCTAAATCCATTTAACTCAATAGTAGGAACCAAACTCACCACCGAGGCCTAATTAGACTCTGCAACATTTGATAGTGGATTGGTTCTCCATATCTTGTGAGCCAACCAATTAATCAATGTGCTTTACGTAGTGATTTATAGGATATATTCTTGCGAAAAATCCTCCTTCAGTTTTGAAAGTTCTTTTTTTTTGTATTTTCTCTTATAGGTGGGTCTGATACAAGATAGATGCTGGTATAAACCAGCTGGGTGACAAAGGGGGAATTATTAACTACTAAAGAAGGATGAGCTTGGGATAACCCTAGTGCTTGAGTATGCAGACAATGATTCTTACACCTATGACAAGCCTAGTACTAATACATCAACTTGTTGGTATTTCAATTATTGATTGAGATACAGTTTATCAGAAGAGAACATACATGGAATAAAATGATGGGAAGAAATATAGTTTCCTTATCTCTAATCACTAATCACACATTAACACAACGATTTTTTTTACATCATTAGAGACAAGAATTATAAAAAATATTGAATCAGATAACTTATCAACAGATTCAAAAACCCTTACTCATTACAACATCCATTCATGAGACAAAGTCAGAAGTAATTTCTCCTTATGATCCAATCATACATGCCTTTGATGTAAAACAGATACTTGTCTCTGGTCCTAAACAAGACTTCTCAATTAAGGTAGCTCCAAAATAGTTATTTACAATTCCAAAAATGAGGGTCTTTTCAAAAACCATCGACCTCTTCTAACATGTCGATCCTCTTATTTATAACAAATTATTAACTAAAAATAAATATCAAAAGTGAAAGCTAAGAAAAAAAAACATCACCACATGGTGCTTTCATCTGTCAGTTTTCTAAGAGCCATCATGTGGTTTCACTTGAGTGGATGACTCTTCTCATACTCTGACCATTTGACAAAGAGTTCTTCGCATGTGTTGGCATACGAGAATTTGTTTTGGTTCATTGAGGCTAAAAGGATCTCCTTTATTTCCACTACCTGTGCTCGATACTTGACCACTTTAACACTTAACTATTGTAACACTATATGAGCCTTGATCGGGTTCTCCATGAACTGTTTTACTTGACTTGGCACCATGTTTGCCACCTTTTCTATCTCCACAGTCCACGATGAGTCTTGTTCTGCATGTATTTTGACTATGTCATGCAAGTCAACAAAGTCCTCAGGTGTGTCAAATTCTGGGAGACCCATGTCTCTCATCGCCCGATTGATATTGGTCAACTCCTTTCGCAATCGAACCATTTCCCTTGGATATCCTGATGAGGTTCTTGGGCCATCTTCACCCAGTATTTGACCAACTTCCGTATACGATCGATGTTGTTGTCCCTTAGTACCCAAATGTTGGGCTCTTTGGCGTCTCGACCCTTTTGAACCATGTTAATGTAATCAGCTCTTTCCACCACTTGGTGGGATTTCTTATACCATATTTCCATGTCCTTGCACATTGCGAACACCATAAGGGTGTCTTGTTGGAAATCATCTATCCCTGCAGTGAAAAGGTGTCCCTCAGTCATGAATTTATTGTAGGCATCCTTGAACTATCTTCTCAAGAACACCGTGGCTTTTGTGGAGTCCTAATAGTATTTCTCCAAATGGCGTAGATGCTTCAACTCCTTTAGCACAGAGGCCAACTCCTCTTCATATTTCCTTACTCTATCTAGAACGACATATGTGATTTCCATCCCTACTCTGATGAGCTCGGACGTCTTTGCATGCTCTATGCTGATCGAATTTTCCTATGTGGTGATGAGGATGGACATGTCTAGAGTAAGCCTCCTATTATTAGTGGTTCTCTTCATGATGGATTTCCTTTTTCGTTCGTAGGTGATGGATTGTATATCAACGACCTTATCCAAAGGTTTGGGGATTTGTTTCTCTCCCCAAGTAATAATGTTTCCCAGGCTCTCGACTGTGTATATATGTTCAAGATTGGGTTCTTGAACCTCTTCTATATGTCTTGAAAGTTCGACCTCTGGTTGTTGCTCATTGGGAGGTAAAGTACTAGACAAAATTGATGAATCAGGAGAAGGCTCGGTACTTACTTGATAATCGACTGTCAAGATGCCAATTTCCTCTTATGGAATTTATTCCCCTTATTCACCCAATACTAGCTCATACCTCCAGTTGTCCATTGGGATCCCCGGTGTGTCGAGTGGCTCATCATCCAAGGCACTTGAAGAATCGAGACTCGAGGTAGATACTTTCTTAGGTTTTGTTTCCTTTGTGATTTTCATTGGAGTGACTAGGGACACCTCTGAGCTCTCCTCATCGTCGTAGATGTTTATTAGATCGAACAAGGGATTTGGTGTACTTTCTCCCCCTGATGTCCTTGCTATCTTGAGCTGAGCTAAAACTTCCTTTGGTGATCCAAAGTGTGGCGTTGAAACTTCAAGGTTATCTGACCCGATGGTTTCTTCAATCTGCATCAGCTCTTAGTCACTTGGTTCTCCCCGACTTTTGATTGGGTTGTCGACAAGAACCCTTGTCAACTCTATGAGGTCCGGGTCATTCTACAACTGATCAATTACTCTTTGTGCCTCTACCATTAAGCACATACCCCTTTTTTGTGCCTCTATTTCTTCTCTCACTCTGATTTCTTTACTGGCCTTGAGGGCCTCTTGATCCGACTGTTCTATTGTTTCCACCTATTCATCCATGCTCATGGCCTTGAAACTAGTGATATTTGGGTTGGCCATCCTCTGCACCACCTCATCCCAGTCCTGGGTCTTCTCTATGAAAACTTCGTCCTAAAACTTATCATGAGCATATGGCCAACATGATGACACTTGTGACGCATGTTGGAGGACCATGCCTTTAGGATCATGCTTGCAGAATTGTCCTGTAGGGAACCGAAATTAAAGTTGGCTCAAACCTGCTTGTTTGGCTTGAGCAATATCATTTACCAGATAGAACCCTATATGAAAACTGTAGGGTATGAAGGCTCATTAGTTGTCTTTGACCAATGTGGAGTTATAACCCTACAAGATGGTATGATAACAAATTTCTCCCATGACGAGTCAGTCTGGGACACAAGTTGGTAGGAGATGTGGTGCTCTGGTGGCCCTGAACACCTTGATGTAGGTTGTGCTCTCTTCCAAGTACCAATGGCCTACATTGACTATCATTTTCTTAGCTATTTACTGTAGGCATCCTTGAAATTGCTTCTCAAGAGAACTGTGGCTTTTGTGGATTCCTAATATTATTTCTCCAAATGGCGCAGATGCTCCAACTCCTTTACATCAGAGGCCAACTCCTCTTCATATTTCCTTACTCTATCTAGGATGGCATATGTGATTTCCATCCCTACTCTGATGAGCTCGGACATCTTTTCATGCTCTGTGCTGATTGAAATTTCCTCTGTGGTGATGAGGATGGAGTTTTCCAGAGTAAGCCTCCTCTTCTTAGTGGTTCTCTTCATGATGGATTTCCTCTTTTGGTCATAGGTGATGGACTGTATATCGATGACCTAATACAAAGGTTCATGGATTTGTTTTTCTACCTAAGTAAGAATGTTTCCCAGGCTCTCAACTGTGTATATCTGTTCAAGATTGGGTTCTTTAACCTCTTCTGTATGTCCCGAAAGTTCGACCTGTACTTGTTGCTCATCGGGAGGTAAAGCACTAGACAAAATTGATGAATCAGGAGCAGGCTCGGTACTTACTTGATAATTGACTGTCGAGATGCCAATTTCCTCTTATGGAACTTATTCCCCTTGTTCACCCAATCCTGGCTCATCCCTCGAGCTGTCCATTGGGATCCCCAGTGTGTTGAGTGGCTCAATGTCCAAGGTACTTGAAGAATCGGGACCTGAGGCAGATACACTCTCAAGTTTTGTTTCCTCTGTAATTTTCACTGGAGTGACTAGGGACACCTCTGAGCTCTCCTCATCGTCGTAGATGGTTATTAGATTGAACAAGGGATTTGTTGTACTTTCTCTCCCTGATTTCCTTGCTATCTTGAGCTGAGATAAAAATTCCCCTGGTGATCAAAACTGTGGCATTAAAACTTTAGGGTTATCTGACCCGATGGTTTCTTCAATTTGCATCGGCCCTAGGTCACTTGGTCCTCCCCGACTTTCGATTGGTTTGTCGACAGGAACCCTTGTCATCTCTACGAGGTCTGGGTCATTCTGTAGCTGATCAATTACTCTTTGTGCCTCTGCCATTAAACAAAGACCCCTTATTTGTGCCTTTGTTGCTTCTCTCGCTCTCATTTCTTCGTTGGCCTTGAGGGCCTCTTGAGATGACTATTCTATTGATTCCACATATTCATCCATGCTCATGGCCTTGAAACTAGTGATATTTGGGTTAGCCATCCTCTGCACCACCTCGTCCCAATCCTGGGTGTTCTCTGTGAAAAAATAGTCCTCAAACTTATCATGAGCATATGGCCAACATGATGACACTTGTGATGCATGTTGGAGGACTAGGCCTTTAGGATCATGCTTGCGGAATCGTCCTGTAGGGAACTTAAATTCAATTTGGCTCAACCCTTCTTGTTTGGCTTGAGCAATATCATTTACCAGATAGAACCCTACATGGAAACCGTAGGGTATGAAGGCTCGTTTGTTGTCTTTGACCAATGAGGAGTTATAACCCTACAAGATGGTATGATAACAAATTTCTCCCATGACAAGCCAGTTCGAGACACAAGATGGTAGGAGATGTGGTGCTCTGGTGGCCTCGAACACCCTGATGTAGGTTGCACGCTCTTCCAAGTACCAATGGCCTATGTTGGATATCATTTTCTTGGTTGTTGCTGATAGCCTTGGGAATTTCTTCTTAAAAAGAATAAAATAAATATAGGCGATGAATTCATCACTGATGAGGGAGTAAGATTTCTTGTACCTGTTTTCCCATAGCATGTTGAAGTAGATGTGGACCAGGAGTTCTGCAACATCCCATCTCAAATTCATGTCAGTGAATACATTCCTATCACAAATGACATCGAGCAGGTATGAGGCCATGTAGAAAGTGGGTGCCTCTCCTTCCTTCAGTGTCTAAGCCTATTGCACATAGATGCTTAGTTGTTTGGAGATTATTTATCCCTAGTTGAAACTGCTCCCAGTGATTGCAACTATGTATTCCAAAGGCATCCATGATTCCAAAAACTTGGAGCAATCCTTTTCTCCATATAGTCGGGAGATGAGAGCCATCAAATAGATGTATGGCTCCCTCAGGTTGATTGTCTCGTACGATCCATTGCTCTGATTGGGCAATTTCTTGTCTTCCCCCCACCATGAGGCCATCAACCGACTGGTGTGATGGAATTCATATAACGTCACCATGAATTTTATGTTGAGCCACTCCTCCAGGTCCTTGAGCTTGTAGTATTTCTGGACCTCTGATGGGAGGAAAACTCTGATGCACCCTCCATTCACATCATTAATAAAAACTTTCTATCCATCTATGTGGTCGATGAGACACTTCGATACCTCTATGCAGGTGAAAATGGGGGTTCTTCTTGCCACCATGTGTAAATAAGACCGTCGGATGTTTGGGAACACCTGGTCGTCCAGCGCCCTTACGTTTGGGCCTCTATGTGGGATATACTCTTGTTATTATTCTCTGCTAATCCTATTGAAGATATCCCCCCACTGTAGGAGTGTTACCTTGGAGCCATCTCTTGCCTCTGTATTGCCAAAGGATAGAAGTTGGATGAAAACTTTCTTTGTTGTTGTCTTGACGATAGGCTCTAGCCTAGGGGCATACTCTAATTGCCTCACAGTCCTTGGAGAAGAACCTTCTCCTGTCTTTGGTTCTTTCAACTTTGGTTCTCTTGGCGAGCGTCTGGTGGTTTGATTTCTCGTCGACATTGTTCCTGCAACTTGAGTGGAGTTTAGAGACTGTGTAAAAAATCGGAAGAACACATATAAATTATAACCAACGAATTGACAGACTTGGATACATACCTCTAAAGTTTGTTAAATCTGGATTTTTGATAATCATGAGGATCAATACTGTCTTTGAGTTGCTCATTTTTCTCATTCGAATGCTCTGGAATTATCTCACATTCATAACGAATTTGTTCACAACGGTTCAAGAGATTTAAATAAGGAATATCTTACCGTATCGCATCATCCATTCAATTCGGGTTATGAGTGAAATTTCAATAAATCTGTCGCCGAATATTTAGATTAGTAGGAACTTAAATTCATCATGGGTTGACAGAGGAGGCACAATTTTTTATGTGGTCTATTGGTGATTTCAAAAATGTTTCTTTAATTGATGCACAAGGTAACAACTAATGCAGGATGGGGTATTAATTAGTTCCTTAAATGTCAAAAATATGATCATATCTAACGCTGAAAAGGTCCTGTCGTGCCACTCTTTCAGTGGGTGGATTGGTAGTCGGGGTTGTGCTATGAAATTTTTTGTTGATATCCTCTTGAAAAATATCTAACGTTGATTGAAATTACTGTACAATGCTGATGTGGCAAAGATGACTCGAAGGTGTGACTAGGACCTCGGGAACCAAGAATGACTTGGGATAGAACTAGACCATATGACCCTCTTACCTGGTAAATACATATGGAATTCAATACCAGTGCCTTAATTCTCTCATATTAATCGGAGTCTAGACTTTCCTTAAGCTATTCGTTCTAAAATAAAATCCTAGCTTGTCGATGCTAAAAAGTGTTAAGGATCGGTGATTGGTGATAAACCTACCCAAGTGCTCTCGGATCGGCTCCCTCGACAGAGTCTTGATGTTGAAGACGTATCAGATATTGATGGTCAGGGATAAATTTATCGTAGTCAAAATGTTTGTTGTGATCCTTCAGGAATTTTCGTGATCCCTATAAAGTGGGTCAGGCATTGATTATCAATGATTTTTTTTTTCGTTCTTTGTTAACGTCTATCCTCGTATTTTACCGATGATGAATGGGATCATCTATCTCTTGAGCATTTATGAGAAAAACTTATGAAAACCAAAACTGCCTTCTGTTTATGCCGATGAAGATTGACGCTCGATGACTTTTTTTCTAGAGTGTTTCCTTTACTTACTTGAATTCTTTCCGACGTTGAACCTGAGCACATTAGGTCCAATGTTTGTCTATCGATTCATGGGGTTTCATAAGTTCAAACAAACCTAAATAGGTGATGAGAGTCATGAAAATAAACAAATATAAAATGTTTCAAAATGAAATCGAGTCAGACAATGCAGAAAACAAGTGGTACACCAAAAAGTGACAAAAACTTTGATAAGGATTTTTAGGGTGTGTTGAGTGCTCAACAAGTCCAACAACTCCTTTAGCTGCATTTTCAACTCCCGTAACTCAGTTGTTTACATCTAATAAGGCATTCTTGTTATCGATTTAGTTCCTAGTTTCAAGTCGATTGTAAACTCCAACTCTCTTTCAGGCGGAAAACCCGGTAACTCTTATGGGAACACATCAACAAACTCGCATACTACCAGAAGGTTTTCTGATCCTTTGTCCATGCCCTTGTCATTCATCTCTAATATTTAATATAGCTGGAATCCTTTGCACATGCTATTTTGTAGTTGTAGGGAAGAAACGAACCTCAAGGACACTCCCTGGTTTCTTCCGCTGATCACTCTTCTCTGTCCCTCATCATTAGTCAAACTCAATCGCTTCATCGTACAATTGAGTATCTGATCGTGTGATTCTAACCATTCCATACCGATCATGATGTCATAAGATCCTAATATCATGAAATATAGGTTGGGCTTCATTACAAAATATCCCAAGTTAATGTGATAGTTTAGAAGCATTCCTCCAACCTTCTTCTTGGCACCCGAAGCCATTTCTATGTACCTAAACTTATCCTTCTCGACTTCCTTTACCTTAATTATTTTCATCACTGCAATAGAAATATATCTCTGTGTAGTGCCTAGTGATATAGCGAGAAAACCCCCCTATAGACTACACTAGGGTTCAACATGTAGGCAGATCTAACCGTCTAAAAGTATCCTATTTTTTATAACTACCCCAAATATACCCCACATTCATGCATGAAATACAAAGTGAAAATATCTGGTAACTCTACCTTTAACTGCGCGCCCGATGTCGATCCTTTCACATTCGATTGCTCCACTGACTACAAGCCTCCTCCCAAGGCTGGCTTGCATCTCATATAAACAGGGAACTACAAACATGCATCTCATATATAAATCTTGGGTAAGATGTTCACTTATATAAACATGCATAAAAAAAAGTATTCCTTTTATTAATATCACAATGTTTACTTACAATGAGATCGGTGACTGCTCCGCAAACCTAGTCCAGGATCCTCTTCACCAAGATCCAACTGCGCTTCCATGTATATTTCTCCTCTCACACTTCTTCTAGGGAAATGGAATAGGCTTATGATGGAGGAAAAAGGAAAGAATGGGAAATTCTTATGCAAATCTCACAAGGTGGCTGCAAATTCTTAGGGTAAGGAGGGGATGTGAAATAGACAAAGTTTCACTGTTCTTATGCTTATGTATGGAATGCCACACAAACACGTCCTTTTATATGACAAAAGTATGGTTATTTGGTTGGGTGACAGGGTATAGGAGGTGGGATAGTTAGAAAATTACCCAATATCCCGTAATCTCAACGAATTCCTTGCAACTTTTTAATTTTTGCAAATTTTATGGGTATACACGGGTTGTAATGGTGCAACTAGCATACGTACACAAGCTGTAGTGGTGCAGCAAGCGTGTGTACACAGGAAATAGTGGTGCAAGGTGTGTACATCTTCAAAAATAGGGTTTTTAAGAGGAGTTGTTGAGTGATGGCTTGGAAAAAATAGCAAGTAAGAGGACCAAATGCCAGGTATGCATATATGGTGCAATTTAGAGTTATAATAGATTCCCCCTAATGTGTGAGGTAAGAAGAGCATCTGATGGCCAAAATACATTACAAAAATTCTACAACGTACGAAGCGAGTGAGCCTAGGACGAGAGTTCAGAAGGTGCCATCTGCAAAAAATAACAATTGTCTCACTGAGGCGGGCATACCCATGCTCAGGATGAAATAAATGATGGTTGCCAATCAAGTACACTGCAGATCCATGTTATATAACTATATAAAGTGTAGCCACAAGCAATACACAACATATCTACATCTCAAAATCAAAGATATACATGTATAGTATCCATCTTCAAGAAGCCAATGATGCCTGATGGCTGGAGATGAGGCCTTCAGAGCTCGAGCAACAACTTGAATATCTTCAAAACTCCGGTAGGTGTGTAATGTGAGTGTATGAATTTACTACCCAGAGGTCTTCAACGACTCGTCGGGGAACATAAAAGAGGATTTTGATGATTAGGAAGAGAACTTCACTGATTCCGAACAAAGACTTGTTTGGACTTATGGGGATGTTTGGGCATGAGGGAAAGAGAAAAATTGTAGAAAGGCCGACTCAAGTTGGGTAAAACTTCCCTTCGACAAGAGCATGACTGATGATCAGACTTAGGAAGCATGACATTGACATAAGTTCATGATGCAGGAGGAAACACAAACTCTCCATGTGTTTGGAAGGATAACCAAATGGAGGAGGACACAACTCTATGTAGCAAGAAAAACTTCCTAAGGTCATATTAAATCCCAATGCTTGATGACAAACAAAAGGATATGATTTGTTTAAGGGCAACTCATTGTGCTGCCATAAAAAGAAAATACTTTTCTCATCCTCTTTTTGGGGTATATTTGATTTTTTTTTCTTTTTCAATATTTTGAAGAGCTTGAAAGGAATAAAAGACTATTGCATTACAAAGGAGGAATGAGTGTCGCAACCATACTAGTTCCAAGTGCAAGGAACACGCTAATTCTCATAGCAAGGAGACATGTGCAAGAAAAGGACACTCATGGAAAATTCTTCCATGGGTCGAGGTGTCAGGTCGCAGAGGCAAAGTGCTACAAGGATTGTGTATAAGGCATGCTTAAAAGGTGCAGTTGAGACAAGATCACTCGGAAATATTTTCAATTTTAAGGAGTCTGAAAAGAGATTAACTATGGACTCACAACCTTTTTCTAGATTTAGTCTGATTAGCTCAAAAAAGTATAAACTCTACTTAGGAGAACTCTCCCAGTGAGACAAATCTCCCTAGGTGTACCATTTTCCTCCTTAATCTATAGGCTGGAAAAAGGGGTAAACTCATGCCAGTAGATGTTTTTCTTAACCAATTTAACTAGTGTGAAAGAACAAGGTCACTCGACAATATTTTCAATTTTAAGGAGTATGAAAAGGGCTTAACTATGGACTCCATAGGGGATTTTCTTCTGGACCAGTTTAAAGAGTGTGAAAAAACAAGGTCACTCAAAAATCTTTTCAATTTTAGGGAGTCTGAAAAGAGCTTAACTATGGACTCCGTGGGGGTTACCTTTTCATAAATTTAGTCCCTCGGGCCCAAAAAAGGGTTAAACTTATACCTGAGAATACTCTTCTAGCGAAATGAAGTTCCTACAGTATACCTTTGTTCATACAATTGACCATACAGACTTAAAAAGGGTTAAGATACCGTCGAATAGAATTGCCTTCGAATTTTAGTTTGGCGAGTGTGAAGGACAACAAGATTGCTTGGCAATATTTTCATGTTTAAAGAATCTGAAAAGGGCTTAAAAGAAGACTCATTTTCTAGGAGTCCTGAAGGTGATGCCAAGAGTGATGACACATCAAAGATATGAGGCTCAATATCTTAATCATGACAATAATAACAAGGACTTAATGATGACATGGACACAAAAATGCAACCAGGATCTAACTAGGGCATCCATGTGAAGGTAGGCTCTACCACTAAATTATGACACTTCTAAAGCAGCAATGACGGCTCTGTGTTGCAATTTGGTTGGATCAATCCTATGGAAAAGGGAAAAGACAACAAGATGCAAAAAGTGGAGGTGGGATCCTAACTTAAATGAAAAAAGTTGGAAAACATGACTTTTACCAAAGAATCTTAAAAGTGACCCATCTCCCAAAGAGTTTTCCAAACCAAAAGTGAAGTGTATCATAACATCCAATGAGAAACTCAATAACCATGTTAAATGATTTTCAAGCCAGAAAAAACAACAAAAGGGTTCAAAAAAGTGGCAAAAAGGGCCAAAACAGTCTATAAATAGAAGCTGAGAGCTCATTTTCACCATTGCAAATTGAGAATTAACCAAAAATCCAAAAACACCCCTTTGTGAGAATAGTTGATTCTGGGAGCTTCAGAGGACAAAACGAACTTCCGCTTGGACCAAGTAAGTACAAATTAACCCCTCTTGCATTTCCATACTTCCTTTCTGCATTTATTTTAGTGTTTTGGGGGGGAGAAATCCTAAAAAGGGGTGGCCCTATGTGTACGCGGGTTGTCCAAGGAAAGCCTACGTATGCTCGTGTGCATATGCGACTGTGTCCAAGACATCCCGTGTACACCCTCAAAAAGGTAGAAAAAATGAAAATACAAGAGCTAAATTCCTCTATGAACTTGTCATTTGACAGGATGTATGTCCACTGGAGAGAGAGGGAGCATGAAGACATTGATATCTTGATCGATGAGGACCCTGTAGTTATGGACGCATTGAGACAATGCGATTTATGGAAGTTTTTACAGTGTCCATTCATGAGGTCACAACCCAGGCTATTGAATGCCTTGGTAGATTACTGGCACCCCGACGCTGAGGCTTTTATGCTGGAGGGGTAGTCGTTGAATCCAATGACTAAAGACATTTATTTTTTGAATAGCCTCTTGAGGAGAGGTGAACCAGTCAACTTGCGAGCTTTTCCCCCCAGGCCCCATAACATTGTCGAGTTGATCAGACTATATTGCGAGGCTAGCTCTGAGAAAGTAGGTTCTCAAGTGTCGATTCACAATATTACCAACCTGTTAGCGACATTTCTTGTAAGGGGGGATGAAATGTGAAGAAGCAGGGTAAAAACCCACTTACCCTAAGTTTGGGGCGCAAATGCACCTTTTGAATATGCAGCGAGCAAATCTGGGCAGCCAGAATCTGCGCACCCAGATCTACGATCGTGATTGGATTCCGGAGCCCCCCTGCCATTCTACCTTTAAGCGGAGGGGGGGGTCCGGAATCGGGTGTGCATCTCTCGAGCGGCTCGGAGTAGAGTGCCCCGATTCATGACGCTCAAGCGTTTCTACACCCCCCTTTCCTTTCTGCCTTTAATAAGGGGGGGGGTTCCAGAATCGGGTGCGCATCTCTCGAGCGGCCAGAATTAGAGCACCCAGATCAACGGCTTTCAATCATTCCGGCCCCCCTTTTCCATCTTGCCTTTACTTAAAGGGGGGGGGTCTGGAATGGTGGGGTATGGATGAGCCCCCCCCCGGTCGTGTCACCTTCCGAGCTGCCTCTCCCCTGCCACTTATTCTCCGCTTCACCATATGACATGACTCGTTCCCTTTAGCCCCTCCTCGTCCTCCGACATCTGTCCATCTCCCCTCTCTCTGTTCACATGGTCCCTTCCCTTCTCATCATCTGCTCACCACCTGCTATGTGTCCCGCTCCCTTCCATGTCAGCCTCCCATAAATAATGTTCCCATTATATCCCATCTCCTCCCCCCTTTGCTTATTGCCTTCCGCCATGTGTCTTCCCTTGTCACATCTCCCACATCTCATCACCTCCCATCTCACCCTCATATTTTTGGCGCCATCACCTCGTTAGACCCTCATCCACGTCCACCGTAGGGTCCCTCGTAGTAGTCCAGCAAAGCAGAATCCAAAGAGAGACCATCCAGCTGATCCAGGTGGTAGCGTGAGGGGACCTCTACGTCCCAAGGGTGCCGAGTTGGCCAGGCCATTCTCAATTCCAAGGAAGCAGTTATTAAGGTATTTGGTGGTGGTTAGATATCATCTCCGCCATAAAGGGAAAGTCCGACAGCAAATTAAAAGCACGTCGATTCGCCCACGGGACTATCAGAAGCTCGATTTCGTCTGCCATGGGTGCACGATCATTCAGAGACTGCAGGTGTAGATTGTTAGAAGCCATGCAGACACAATGTTTTTAATGCAACGTCTCGATTTTGTTGCTATTGTTGTTTCGAGTATATGTAGGCGTTTTCACCACTTTTGTAGGTATCGATGGTAGAGCAAAGCTCCCGACTGTAAAGTTTTAGCAACACTCTAGTTCTCTGGTTATGCATCTGTATGCGAGATTTCTTGTTTTATGATAGACAGTCTTTCTTACTCCATTTGATTTTCATCTTATGCTGAGAGAGTTCGTGAACGACTGATTCGTGTGAATTATTGCAATCATGTTATGATAAAGGATTTATTGTTGCATTGTTCTATTCTATGGTGTTTTGTGTTTGAATGTAAGAAGATCTTGCGTTTAGATGCCTTCTCCTACAGTCTGTTAGAAGCTTGATGTTTATAACAGACCCTTGCACTCCTCTTATACAAGGCTTCCCCCTACTCACCCTTATTACAACTTACTATTTGGAGTTTATCTAAGACCTCACTTGCCCATGCATGCCTGGTCTAGTTTCAGAGTTGGAACAATATTGTTTTGAGTTAACTTCCATTCGATCACCCTTTTCATAAACAAATCGTGGCATAAACTGATGGGCGTCAGGCTCTGCTCCTGCAAGCAATCCAGGAGTGACTTTCGTCACCAACACAACCTATCACTGAAGGTGATAGTTTTACTTATTGGGAAGATCACTGGATCCACAGCCTTACATTAGACCTCTCAGGCACACATTCATTGTGCAATGCAGTCCTTAAATGCATGCATATTCGACTGGAGCATGACCATGCTTGACTGCATGAAGAGACAACTCACCGAGTGTCATAGGTGGAGAGAAATTCAGGTTTGGTACCATGTTATTCTCATTCTTCTTTGAGAGGGTATCTAGTCTCATTCCATGAGAGACAATGTAGGGGCATGTGACCTCACTCCCAACAATGTGTATATGGGCAGCATTGCTGCAACGACAAGGGGGAGGGAGGACTATAGAATCCTTTGAAGATAAAAATTTTAACTGTTGGACATGGCATATTCCGGTGATAGAGGACCACCCCTACATCGGGATCAACTTTTCCAGGGACTCAAACATTCCCATACCTCCTAGAGCTAAGTGAGGAGAGATGGTTACATTTTCTTTTTAAATTTATTTAATATTTATTTTCTTTTTATATATATCATTTTTATGTAAAACGGAGTATCTGACAACTATGTATCTGTTTATGTATAGATGTGGGACTAGTGCGTCCAACAGACTTCATGAGTAGAAGGTGGCATCCTCGACCAGAGGAGGTACCACCAGTGGCCTCCAGACTAGCAACAATAGTAGCAGAGGGACCTCCAGCTAGAGAGGCTGAAAGAATATTGATACGCGTGGAGCGAAATGTCATTGCGCTCACTCGTACAGTGCCCACGGACGAGATCAAGGATCTCTTTCCATCTATGCAAGCTCATGTATTTGGGGTGCCACAGACCTGTGTCCATCTTTTGCAGTGTTTGGAAAATGTCGTTGTTCACTATGGTAGGGAAAACAAGCCCAATGCTTAGCTAGGGTGGACCACTTACATGACGATGGCACTCTTTTTTATATTTTTGAGGGCATAAGCCCCGTGATGTATACTGGATACATTATTTTTTGAGTTGCTTATGCTCACCTATGCACTCTGAGACTTTATATATATATATATATATATATATATATATATATATGCGTATTTACATATTTTATGTCTTATGGATCACATTTTTACATTGTATGTACATGTGTATGTGTGTGTTTATTTCTATGTGTGTGCAATATGCCAATCTAATACTTGATTAGCTAGAGTATCTATCATTTGATTTAGTCTCCTAGGAACATGGATATACGTAATGTAATCGAAGAAACGTTCTAAGAGACGTAACCTAAGGAACCGTCGGTGTAGAGTAGGATCATAAACACGGTAAACCCCATTTAACTGGGACACAACTAGCTGTGCATCTAAGAAGACCCAGAGGTGAGAGATACCATACGACAAAGTGTCACGAATCAATTCTATCACTTTGTTGTACTCGATGACATTGTTTGTGGCATCACCTAAACATATGCCTCCAGAAGATAGCAACTGACCCTAAGGTGCAGAAGCAATCCTTCGAGTGTGTCGACTAGCACCGTCCATGAACCCAAAAAAAACATCTGATTCATTTGACATCTGCCATAGTGAAAAATATGACATCAATAACGACACATCCATAAAACAAAATGATAAAACAAACTAACTGTATAAGAAATATACATATGTACAAGAAGTCACCCAAGGAGACCCACCTACGAGTAATATTTCTTGAGGTAGATCCTTTTTCTAGGCTCCGCTAAAGCGTTTCCCTCAAAGTCAACCAAAAGATAAGAGCCCTTCTTTAGTACCTCCTTCACAATGAAAGGGTCGAATCACATGGGTTTGAACTTGCCTTCCACCAGGGGATCCTTATCTTGGTCGTAGACCAGGACAAGGTAACCTTTGGGGAAAATCCGAGGACAAATAGACCGATCATACTGACACTTGACTCTTTGTTTGTGAGCCTCGTTGGCCAAGGCTGCATTGCATTGCTTCTCATCGAGTTGCTCAAGATATAATAAGAATTCCTCAAGTGGTGAAGTGTCTGGCAATAACTGTACTGCCAACTTTAGAGATGGGATCTTACACTCTATTGGAAAGACTACTTCCAGCCCATAAATGAGTTGAAAAGGTGAGAAACCGGTGGTAGTCTTTACAGACGTTCGGTAGGCCCACAATGTCGAGTACAACATCAAATGCTAATTTGACATGGAAGAATTGACCGTTTGCTGTAGAATAGTCTTGAGGGACTTATTCACAACCTTAACCCAACCATTCACTTCTGGGTAGTAGGGTGATGAATGATCTTGCCTCAATCCAAGCTTTGACGTTAACTCAAACATCATTTTGTTCTGAAAGTGATTGCCATGGTCAGTGACAATATCCTTCGGGACGTTGAACCTTGCTATTATCTGATTGAAAATAAAGAGAGTTGTTGTCTCACCATCATTATTGAATTTTGGCATAGCCTCAACCCACTTTGTGAAGTAGTCTACCGCTACGGTGATATAATGATGCCCCCTGGATGAGGCTGGGTGGCATGTAGAAAATCAATCCCCTAGTTGGTGAAAGGACCAACAATAATGATGGGAAACATGGGAGCGGGGTGTGCCCTAATCTTCCGAGAGAAGATTTGACATGGGTGGCACTTCTTGACCAATTCAACATAATCCTTGATTAACGTCGGCCAAAATTATCCGGCTCATAGAATCTTTTGGGCTATTGCCAAACCAAACAAATGACCACCACATGCTCTAGTGTGGTAGTCATTAAGAATGAGTTTCTCTTCTTCATGAGTGATGAACTGATGAAGGATGCAATCTACACCTCGATGATACAAAGTGTCATCGAGTATGAGATAGTTTTTATACAAAGTGTCATCGAGTATGAGATAGTTTTTCGCCTGATGGCATAGATGTTGACCTTCATCACGAGAAGCAAAGGCGGGGCACTTCAAATTCTAGAGATAGACTAGTATATCTCCATACCAGGGGTCCGAAGATGAAATCAAAAAAATATCTCCTTTAACAAGTGATTCTTCGAGCATAACATCACCTGATTTGACTAGAAGTTCTAAGATAAGATCTGAAAAGACTAGTGACTTTTTGGACTATGCAGAAACAAAATCCAAGTCAAATTCCTGGAGGATAATGATCCATCTACTGATCTTTCCGCTGATGATGCATTGTGTCAACACTTATTGAAACAGATTCATAACAACAATGATGATTTTCTTACGAAACATAATATAATGACGGAACCGCTAGACAACATGCACTGCTGCCAATGCTAGCTTCTCAAGATGGGAGTAGTTGAGTTCTGGTCCAACTAGGCCTCAACTCAGATAATAAATCACATGCTCTTCAAGCAGATCATCCTCTTGAACCAAGACCATACCGATGGTCGACTCTGCAGCAGCCAAATACAATAAGAAATCTTTATTATAATTGGGAGGTTGGAGCAGAGGGGCAGACGTGAGGGTGCGTTTCAACACTTCAAAAGAGCATTGAGTGGCTTCATCCCAATGGAAAGGGATTCCCTTCTTCAGTAAAAGAATGAACCCTTTAGTGATCTCAACATAGTTTGCGATAAAACACCAAAGAAAATTCACTTTACCCTATAAGCTTTGAATCTGAGGGACTATGCACGGGAAAGGCAACTGAACTATCGCCTCAACCTTTAGAGAATTGACCATGATCCCTATTGTTGAAACTATGAAACCTAGAAGATGACCCAATGTTAAGGTCCTAACCCGCACATAGGTAGATCAATGTATTTGGATGTAATAAAGGTCAATATTAATAAGACCTTTCAATAAAATAGAATAAGGCGGATGTAAGAAGACCTAA
>JZKD02S0343758.1:200100-217544 GCA_000966675.3 Picea glauca
AGCGACGCAGTTCTTGACATCACAATCATGTAAACAAAATATGCATAAATATCCATCATGTCACTGAACATTAAAATAACTACCCGCCCAACCTATGCTACATGGTTAGGACCTCCAAGACACATAAGCAATGCTCAAGCCCAGGATTCATCCGATTGATTTTGAACATTTAAGGTCTCAAGGCTGGCAACTATTCTGAGGAACAAGGAGGTGTGTAAATCCCGCTAATCTAATCAAGTCGAAATCCAGCTAGCTCAATCAATCAACATCATTATTGTTCATGGTGCAAGAGAAATCTAAATACTCAATCAGTCATACATCGATATTATTCATGGCACAAGAGAAATGTAAATACTCAATCAACGATACATCAATATTTTTCATGGCGCAAGATAAATCTACTTTATTTTAAATGGTGCAAGTTTAATCAACTTTATTTCAAACCACGCAAGAGATTTTAAAAGCTTGATCAATCATATGTCAACACTATTCTAAAGGCGCAAATGTAATCAACTTTATTTTAAACAATGCAAGAGAATGTAATTACTTAATCATAAACTGAATTCAGGACTACATTAAACATCCATATAACCATCAATTCTTCACAGTGCAGGGGATAACTACTTTACTTATTCATAAATTTTTAGGGCGTAGTAGAACAGTCTACTATACTCAGTCAAATGGAAATCTAGTAATCCAAGCACTCTTCTCCCTTATTTAAATTTTAGCAATATTATTCCAAAATTCATGACCTTGGTAACCCTTTTTAAGGTTCGATTCAGTTCCTTCAGTTCCATTAAGTTAGTGTGACGACAACCCTTGCGAAGGGAAAAAGTAAATAATTGAACACCACACCAATATTTATTATGTCCACATCTAACCTTTTGTATTATATAAACTAAAAACAACGTGATGAAAGGATTAATAGCATTAGTTAAATCGATACTACAAGATCAGTCCCTTCAGAAATACAATCCAAAATATATTTCCATAAGTAACTATAATCTATAAATTTCTAAGGAAATCCTCCACTTCATACCTCGAGAATTAATACCTTCTCCTCCCATATGATCAATCAAGACATTCTCCTTTATGGCTGACCTTAAGCCTTATGATTTTTAGAGATATGCGTAGTTCCATTATTAAAAAAAGCTTCAACATTTTCTGGACTAAAAGAGGTAAAGGACCTAGATTTTTTTTTGAGTGTTCAAGACAGGGTGAATGCCAAAGTTCTAAGGGAATTTGTAACCCTTTTGATAAGGAATCAAATCACACAGTAAAGTGTTAATGATTCGTAAGGAAACCTGCCTGGAGTAAGAAGAGAAGTCAATGGTTATTTGGACTTGGCATTAACATACCAGAATTAAAAGGGTTCTTAATTTTTCTTGGATGCATGGAAGTCTAAACTGCGTTATCCAGTCACAAGGAAGCGCCTGCGTACAAGGTGCCAAGGGAGAGTCAAGGGATGTCACCATCAAGAAAGGAAATCGCGGGGTAAGCTCCTATGCAAAAAAAACAAAGAGTAATGTTATGAATACGCTAAGTAAAAGTTCCAGCAACTCGCAACTCGGTTTTAGGAATTCGTTGGGTAACGTTAAGGAAACCGCAGGGTAAGATCTATGAGACTGCTGAGTGGAAGTCCCAGAAAATCACAGATTAAGTAGTGATTCGGTTGAGTGAAATCCAAGCCATATCATAGACCACGATTTAGGAGAAAACGATGGGTATTCCAGTTGCAAAACGCAGAAGGAATTTGTGGAAAGCTGGGTATTCCGGGAAGAGACAAAAATGTAGTTTTAAGAGAAGGATAAACAGAGGTAACCCTAGTAAAATCGCCATTCGAGGATTACAAAATTCACAATAAAGTTTTAAATTAAAACGTAGAGGTAAATAAACGAAAATGATGAGTGAGATCCACCCAAAATGCAGACCCACATTTTAAGAGAGACACGGGTATTCCAGTTGCAAAACGCAAGGAAAATAAAAGAAAATGTTGGGTACTTTTTTTTTTTTTTGGTTAAATCCATCAATTAGATTTTAACATTTCCTCGGGTAATCCCAACTAGTGATCCAGATTTTATGAGCAGAACGAAATGAATACAGATTATTAACCGATTCTTAACACAAAATAACAGAGATACAGTAAAATTGGTTTTCTATTCAATAAGGGAATAAGTTGAAACTGTAAAATCCAGCGGAAAACAAGCTTGTTGGAATGGTGGCGGCTTATCTCTAAGAAGAGATATGATGACTATGCTCATTCGCAAGAAGATGACTACAATGAGGCTTTGAAGGCCTTTTTACAATAAACAATAACTCCAAAAACCCTAGACATCCAAAAACCTAACCCTAGGAGATGAAACACCAAAAGTTATGTGGGCCCCGTTCAGGTAAGTTAGTACATCAACTTCCTTGGGTCATAACTTTTGCATACGATCTTTATTTTAGGCGCATGATATCCCGTTGGAAAGGTATCGTCGAGGAGATTCATTTTGGGGAAAACATATAAGAAATTTTAATGTTGCTCCCCGTTTTCCCAAAAAATGTCGTTTAGGACCTCAAAATGGCTCTAGAAGTTTCAGGACCCGAAAAACTTCTAAAAATAGTAAATTACCAAAATTGACAAAAAACTGTTTTGAGCCAGTTGGAAAAGGTGGGTGGCCAGCTATATCCACCTAGATCAATTCTCCATCCTTAGGAAGCAATGGTCTCCATTGCGTTGAGTTCCCCCATCAGATGAGGACATTTCTGCTGAATTTGGCCCTGGGTGAGCCACTTGCCTTGGTGTAGGAGCTGCCCTGCTTTGACGACTTGATAAAGATGGATCCTTTGATGTTGAGTTCCCTTTATCTGTGTGTCCACAATATGATCACTGGATTCCTGTTGTATGCAGTCGGGGTTGAGCTCTGTTGTTGTCATCTATTCTGCTACTTCTGAGGTGTCAAATAATGGTGGGAAATAAGGGCTAAGGAGATCCACGTTAAACAATGGGTGCAGGCCAAGGAAAGGAGGAATGTTGAGGTCAAAATCATTATTCCCCATGGCCTTGGTGATGGTGTATGACCTATAATGGAGTGGGCGAAGATTTCGATGGGGTCTTGTAAGGCGTTCTTTTTGCAAGTGCAACCAAACTTTGTCACCCTCCTGAAACTTATGTGGCACCCGATGTTAATCATGGCACTGATTGTACTTGTCATTGGACTTCTGTAGGATATCCTGAACTTGTTGGTGGATGTGTTGGATCCTCTCGATGAACCGGGTGGCTTTGTCAACTTCATTTGGAGTAGGAGATGAGTCGGTTGAGGTGACTGCAAGGGGAAGTGCAACATCTATGGGACCCAATGGTTGGAATCCCAACCCCACCTGAAAGGGGATGTGGTCAGTTGAGCTATGTAGGGCTCGGTTGTAGCTATGTTAGACATATGGAAGGCTCTCATCCCATTTGTGAGGGTGCTTGGAATTATACATGTGAAGGATATGCAAAATCATTCGATTTACGACCTCGGTTTGGCCATCTGTCTGGGGGTGGAAGGCCATGGATTTGGTGAGCTTGGTGTCTAGTAGTGACTAGAGGCTCAATCAGAATGCGTTGAGAAAGAGAATGTACCGATCTGAGACAATGGTTTGTGGGATTCCAAAATGTACCCAAACTCATTCAAAGAAGAGCTTGACAGTGACCTCTGTTGTGATGCTCTTCTTGCAGACAACCATAATTTCCATCTTAGAAAAGTGATCAACAACCACAAAAACACAATCATTTCCCTGCTTGGTGGATGGAAGGCCCGACATGTAGTCCATTCATATGGATTCCCATGGCCTATCAGAAGTAGGAAGAGGGGTTTACATGCCTTCTTTCTTAATGGTCAGTTTGACAATAGAACATACAGTGCAGGACCTGATATACTTGCTGACCTCCTGTAGAAGTTTTCTAATAGAAATGTTTATGTAGCATCACCACTGCCTTTTCGACATTGAAGTGTCATGCCACATGACTGTAGTAGGATTCCCAGATTAGCTTCACTCGCTCACTTGATGGAACACATATATGACCTAGACGACACAACAACCCATCCTGAATATGGAAATTATAGACAACTACGTTTGCACCCAACATTTGGTAGGTGGTGGAAAAGTCCTGGTCTATCCCATAGAGTTGGGGCCATCCATAGGTTTCATGGTCGCAAGAGTCTAGTACCGTGGTGAGGCAATAAACGACATGGTTGGTCCTTCCTCTTTTATACTTGATGTTGAGGTGGAATTTATGCAAGTATGTGGACCACTTTTGATGGCAGTCATTCTGCAATTTTCCTTGTGTCTGCATGAATTGCAGTGGCTTATGATCAGTGTGGATGATTGTCTCCTTCCCAAGAATGTAGTATCTCCACTGGCGACAATCTTGCACAATGGAGTACATTTATTTATCATAAGTAGGGTACTTACGGACTTCATCTGATAGTGTCTCACTATGATAGGCCACTGGGTGGCTGTGCTAAGTGAGAACGATGCCCACAACATAGTATGAAGCATTTGTTTTGATCTCAAAGGGTTGTTGCAGGTTTGGTAGTGAAATTACTGGGGTTGAGCACAAGTGTTGCTTCAAATCATTGAACTCTTGTTGTTGGGACCGACCCTATGCAAATTTTTCCTTACCACCACCTTTGGTTATTTGGCTGAGGGCCCATGCAATATGGGAGAATTTGAACACAAACCTGTTGTAGAAATTGGCAAGGCCCAAGAAGATCTAAAGCTCAGTAAGTGTGGTTGGGGTTGGCCAGTCATGGATGACTTGGATCTTGGCTGGATCCACATGTAAACCATGCTGATCAACGATGTAGCCAAGGTAATGGACCATGTCCATGTCAAATGAGCATTTTTCCAAGTCGACGTATAGCTTGTGTTGCCGCAAGGTGTGCAGAACCTGCTGAATATGTTTCAAGTGTTCAGCCCAAGTCTTTCTCTGAATGAGAATGTCATTCAGATACACCTCTACAAAATTATTGGTGAATGGTCACAGGATATCGTCCATCATCCTCATGAAAGCAGCTGGAGAATTTGTCAAACTAAAGGGCATGACCAACCATTCAAAAAGGCCTTCCTTTGACTTGAAGGTGGTCTTCCATACATCTGTATGTTCTATCGAGACTTGGTGGTAGCCAGACTTCAAATCAATATTAGCAAAGTATTTGTCCCATGTGATTTGATCAAGGAGGTCATTGATTCAAGGAATCGGGTACCAATTTATGACTATGATTTTATTCAAAGCCCAGTAATCAATGCAAAGTTGCTAGGTTCCATCTTTCTTCTGTACTAGCATGATTGGGCTCCCGCAAGGTGATGAATTGGGACAAATGTGCCTGTTGTGGAGCAGTTCTTGGATATGTCGCTTGATCTCCTCATTCTCTAACAGGGAGTGACGATAGACTGGCCCATTGGGTAGCAGTGCATCGGGGATCATATTGATGGGGTGCTTGACCTAGCAGTGTAGAGGTACCCTAGTAGGTGAGGAGAAGATATCTGAGTATTCTTCGACGAACTTATCTACTTGATTCTATTGTGTGGAGAGTTCAGTCACAAAGACCCTGGATGTGGTTGTGATCTTTTGTTCATTCTGAGAGCGAATCACGAACAAGAAAAAATTCCCCATATGAGAGATGACCTTCCTACATTTCTTAGCAAAGATCAAGGAAAAAAAACTAGGTAGGACTGTCTTGGGTGTCCTGTACAATTTTCTGTTCAAAGTAATAATAACACTACGAGGCCTAGAATCATATACAACATGACATTTTCATAAATAAGGCTGGCCCAAAAGAACATCACAAACTTTGAGAGGAGCAACATCATACAATACCTCGTCTTTTAAGGGCTTGATGTCATACGACAGTCGACACTGTTGGCTGACGTGAAGATCGCTTTCTTGGCGGATCCATACAATGGTGTAGGGTTGTGGGTGCGGTGTTTTCAACAGGGCCAACCGCTTGACAACCTCTATGGAGATGAGGTTATTCTGGCTACTTCTATCAACGATGAAATGCAACGGGGTGCCTTTTACCCACATATGTGAATGGAAGAGGCACTCTCCTTCTTCTGGCTCGTATGGTTCACCAAGCTGGAGCTTGGTGGTAGCAACGGTGGCACTGGGTTCTACGTTAATGATCTGTCTTCCCCTTTCTATTTTTGAATCAGAGTCAGAACCCTCATCTGATTTAGAGGCTTTCACTCTGGCCATCAGTGACTGCTTTGAGCGACAGTCAGCAATGTTATTCCAAGGGCTCTTATGGAAGTCGTACCATTTCCTAGTGTCTTTATTTTTCTTTCCAGTGTCCTTATTTTCTTGAGGCCTGGACTGGTTGTCCTAATACTGTCCATCTTTTCTCTGTACTTTGTTCAGTGGGTTGGGGCCTCCCTTTCCTAGTTTTTGTTGTGAGAGGTTCCCAAGCAAAAATTGTCGTGTCTTTTGTTTGAGCTTCTACTCGATTTTGACGGCATATCGGTAGGTCGCACCTAAGGATAAGATTTACAGAAATTCCATTTCGGTCTAGATGTATCTATGCAGAGCATCATGATACTTGAGCACCAAATGTCGCTCTGAATCTTTGATACCCATCTTGGTGCGCAAGGTATGGAATATATTTGTGAAATCTGGCACTTCTTGGTTTCTTTCTTGCCGCAGTGTGGTCCATTTGGTATACAAGTCGTCATAACTTTTGAAAGGGTAGTATTTTTTCTTAATAGCATCCCTGAATGATTCCCAGGTGGTCGTGATTATAAATAATGAGGTTTCCTCTATTTCCTTTTTCTCACATAAATTTTCCCACCAATCTTTGACATGGGGAACAACTTTGAGGAGCACAAAAGTAATCTTTTCTCTATTCGAAAAGATATGGACAGAAAAATACCCTTCTAGTAGATTCAACCACTTGTCTAAAGCATCTGCGTCTATCTGACCTTCAAATATAGGAATATCGAATATTATTTGTACCTTGAAGGGGGTGGCACCTCTGCTCGAAGAAGATGTGTCACCTGTTGGTAGCCGCTGAAGGATTTGTGCGAAACTATCTATCATCTCGTTCCTTTGTTGCATGAGGGATTCCTCAAGAAACATTTTGAAATGATATCATGTCTCGTCCTATTTATTTTCTCCTTCCATGAGAGGTCTCTTGGGTGTGCGAGAGCTTTTTTCCTCAACAGAAACAAGCTCGAGACCCAACTCTTTGTACTTTGACCTCATTGGGGACATGCATTAAGACAAAAAGGAGTAGACCGCTCTGATACCACTAATCTAGATTTTATGAGTAGAAATAAATGACTATAGATTATTAATAGGTGCTTAACACAAAATAACAAAGATAAAGCAAAACTAGTTTTCTATTCAATAAGGAAATAAGTTGAAACTGTAAAATGCAGTGGAAAACAAGTTTGTTGGAATGGTGGCGACTTATCTCTAAGAAGAGATGTGACAGTTGCGCTCATTCAGAAGAACATGATTACAATGAGGCTCTGAAGGCCTTTTTACAATAAATAGGAATGCCAAAAACCTAGACATCCAAAAACCTAACCCTAGGAGATGAAGTGTCAAAATTCATGTGGGTCTCATTTGGGTAAGTTAGTTCATCAACTTCTCGGGGTCGTAACTTTCGCATACAATCCTTGTTTTAGGCACATGATAGCTTGTTGTAAAGGTATCATCGAGGAGATTCATTTTGGGGGAAACATTATAGGAACCTCCATTTCCCCCCCTTTTTCCCAAAAAACGTTGTTTAGGGCCTCAAAACGGCTCTAGAAGTTTCAGGACCCGGAAAACTGTTAAAAATAGTAAATTACCAAAATTGCCAGAAAATTGTTTTGAGCCAATTGGAAAAGGTGGGTGGCCACCAATATCCACCTGGACCAACTAGCCGTGAACAATTATAAATCAATATTTGGGGAAATTTAAAAGAATGTAAGGTAGCTAAAGAGACTCCAAAGTTGGGTTTCCATGATAGTAATATCAAGTCTCATTTCTAAAATACTCAAGCCATCAAGAATCATGACAATTCAATATCAAATTTTCAATCACTTTTTAAGGAGAAATTATAAGAATGCTATATGGTGAATAAATATTAACACAATTGTAAATACAACTAAATTATGAATACCATAACCAAAGACGTTGTAGGTGAGTTTCTCCTCCGCTAAGGAGCTTCGTCCACCCTCCTGCTTGCCAATCATTGAGACTTCATCGATACCTCCCAGACAATGCTAGGGGTACTTTTCTTCCCCCTTAGCCCCCCAAGCCGCAAAGGGGCCAAGTGCACACAAACTAGAAATTGATCCAAGTGGATATCAATGTCCACCCACCTATTCCACGGGCTTGAAAAATAGTTTTCCGTCTTGGTAGTTTTTCGACATTTTTTTGGGTTGCAAACTTTCAGGGTCATTTTGAGGCCCTAAACAATGTTTTTTGGGGGATTTGGGGCCCAGATGACTATCAAAGGCTCTTACCTGGGCCAGTCAAAAATTGTTCTTCTTAGTTAGACCTTGCCAATGGTGTATCGAGCACTCCAAATAGAGATCATATGCAAAATTTATGCCCTCGGGAAGTTGACATATCAAGTACCCACATCGAGGCCCACAAACCTTTTGGATTTTCATCTTCTGGGGTTAGGGTTTAATATTTTCTTTATGTTAAAGAGGCCTTTGGAGCTTCATTGTAATGATCATCTTCTTGAAAATGTGAGCAGCCATCACATCTCTTCTTAGAGATAAGCTGCCACTATTATAGTAAGTCTTGCACTTTGTATTTTTACAGTCTTTGTACATTTATTTCATTAATAGAAATAATGTATTACTGTATTTCTCTATTTCTCGAAATATTTATGTTTATTTTATTGTAATATATATGATTTCATTTCGTTCTCACAAATAATTCAGATCAGAAATAGTCTAGCTCCAAGCTTGCCTCACAAGATAGAGCCACCACTCTAGATCAATCTTGGTATCCCAACTCTCACAAGTAAAACCAGTCAAATGATCTTGGCAACATAACTTTACTAATAACCAGTCTCATCCCCTTTCCCATCTAGATGATTTTCTTTGTAGGAATTTCCTTTCTGACACATGCCCACATGCACAATTAATTTTCTTTTTAATTAAATAAATTAGGATTATTCACCCTCACATTTGTCACCCTCTCCCCAAGTTGCACAAGTAATTACATAATTTATTTTAATTAAAAGTCAATTTCCCTCACATTTCCCAAATGTATTCCTAAAATCACTCCTAGTTGTCTCTCTATTCCCCTTATTTCCAATTAATGATACTAAATCTGAGTTGAGTTAAAATAGGAATATTCTCCTAGTTAGACTAGTGTTAACTAGACTCTAGATTCCTTTCTATGCATACCCATTCCTTTAGCTTTATTCCATTCTTACCTTAAATTCCAATTTGGTAATTACTTGAACATATGTGTATTAAAACAATCTTTAGATTTATTTTATTTTCCTTGATTTCTTAAATTGATTTACTTCATCCCCTCATTATTTAATTTATAAATTTAGTTTGTAGTCGTCTTAATAACTTAGACTTAGGCTAAATTAATTTTATTTTCAAAGTCTTAGACTCTTCTATGGATTATGATTAATAAGTTCAATCCTTAATTAATTAATTGATTGATTGATCTGACAATGCTCAATATTTTAGAAGGTTAATTATTCGCTCAGGGTTTTCTAGGCCACCTAGATTCATTGAGTCAAATTTTATTTATGCGATGTGCCCTTCAATATGCTCTATCTTCTCCAAGGGTGCCACTCACCTTTGATTCAATTTTTAATTACGCGACATTCCCTTCAAGACTCATTCTATGCTCCAAGGGTACCACTCACCTTTGACCAATTTTGGTAGTTATCCAACCCCTAGAGTCAACACTCCATTCATGCGAACTTGTGAGAGACTAAGGGATTCTAAGGAATAAGGACCCTGTCTTATTATGTGCCCCTTATAAATGTTCATGAGCGACTATCTCAGTCTGCCCTCACAACATTGTGGACCTCTCAAACCAAGTAATCGTTAACCTACAATTCAAGCCACGATGGGAGTCCTAATAGGTTGTGATAGGGAATCTGCCACACCTTTCCCTCATTATATATTCTATGTGCATGGCCCCTTTACTCCTTATGTGAGTCATATTAGTAAGAAATCTTCAACCTTCATCCATCAAAGAAACACTATCAATGATCCATAAACAACATCATAATATAATCGATCATATGTCACATATGCATGAAAGAAATACTCAAACCAATACAATCCACTCCCTGACTCAATATAGAGTCCAAGGAGGTCCATTGGTTCCATCATCATCCCAATCTGTCAAGTGTTCCACACACTCAGGGAAAACTCATCAATATCATGTGTCAATACGCATATAGAAATAACATCAAATGATAATCATCAACATCATCATAAATATCCACAAGCGAAATACATAATCATGTACTATAATTGGATCACTTTCACGCAAGTGTCCTCAAAGAATAATTCGATAACATGTTCTCACAAGAGAGGGATGTTACACTAATAAACCATGACCCAAGGGCATATAAGCCGTCAAAATTACCCAAGGATCACACCCGGCCTAGGCCACACCAACCCTTAACATGGCTAGAGTTTTTTGGGTGTCTCCTCTTGAATACCGAGAGTTTCAAACCTTTACCGCCTTACAGAATGAAACCCTCGAAATCCAATCATGGTAGAGGGATTTGACTAAATGCGTGAATATATAATAACACAAATAATTTTAGTTATTTTTTCCAAAGAAAAAAATCTAGTAATTTTATTTTTGAGGTAGAGAAAAATTACAAAAGCATATTCCCCAGACATTCCTTTGGCTAAGAGCCCAAAAGTACAATCCAAAAGACTCGAACATAATATAGGGTGTCATATTATATTTATTTAGAGTTATAACACGAGTGGTTTGGTGGCCAATCAACTAAATAATAGACCGATTGCAAAGATTTATAAAGCACCAAACTATCACAAATTTTTTGAATAAAACCATTATGATTCATTATCTAACAAGTCCTATGAACAACTCAAACTAAGTGAAGAAATAAAAAAATCATGAGATCTTATGCTACTTAGAGCCATTAGTCATGAAAATATTCATTGGAATCATTTGGGCTCTTTTCAAAAATCTTCTATGTGCCTCGGTCCAATTCCAGTCCAGACTTTGAGAGGCAATATGCTTCCTAGTTCCATTCCCTGAAAACATGATCAAAAGTGAGAAGAGAAAAGTCTTAGATGCTTATTTTGATATTATGGAACAATGGAAAAAGTGTGTAATTTTGCAGAGAGAAATCCCCTTTCATCCAATTGATGACTAGATGAGAATCCCCATAAATGTAAGATTATGGGGATAATATTTCTTTTGAAACTGTAAGATTTATTTTTCTCGAGCTAGCTGAAGGATAAGTTCCAATGCCATGAGCTCGTTGAATTTGTTTGTGGTTGGTTTGAGTTTAGAAAAAAAATCAATGGAGTGGGTGTGTGAGATGTGTATGATACCACCTACTCCACCCATGGAGGGGTCCCCTTGGGCAGCCCCATCAAAAATGCCCAAGGCTTATCCATTGGAGTTTGAGGTTGTTGTTAAGATATTGATTTATTGGTATTTGAGCAATGAGTAAAGGATGAGAGAATAGGTAATATTTGAGTAGTGCATGGATAAGCTGAAGTTATTTTATCATAAAAAGGAGCATGATTCCTAGCAATCCAAAAGCCCCAAGACACTGTCAGGGGGATTTCTTTGAGGTTGTGAGAATGTTGATTGTTGAGACAAGAATTTAAATCTTCCTCAATTGAGTATCCATTCCACCTATAGGAATACCCTATAGATTTAGGAATCTTCTTCAAGACCTCCATAGTGAATTTTTAGTCCATGATGAGGTGATGATTCTACGAACCATTTTCACCAATATTTCCTTAATTTCTTTAGTTGACTTGACTAACATATGTCCTTCATGTTACTTCCTAAACTAGCACCCTTGCCAACCCATGTATATCTAGGGGAAAAATAATGGGAAGTGTACCACTTCAACTTAGTACACTTCCACTACACTTTAGGCCAACTCCTAGAATACATGGGGGAATCCCAAATAATGTAAGTAAACCTCTTTAAGTGAAACAAAACCATGTCATCATATGAGTTACTTTAATGAATCCACAATATATATATAACAATACAATGAATTAGGATTCCAATCAATGAGTACAATTCTCAAAAGATATTCAACTAGAAACAATTGCATGAATCAAATTTATATTCATTTCAAAGAACAATTAGGAGCTAGTCAATGTGTGTGCCAAATATGACATGTAAGATAAACAACATTAAAAACTTTGGATTAAAATTTAATTCTAACACAACTTGATAAATAGATATTCAACAATAACCCAACAAGTGTTAGAGACAAATTCTAATGATAGATAAGCATTAACTAAGCAAGAACCTGTAAAATGGATGGTGAATCCCCCTAGGGTTTCACAAGTAAGCATTTGAAATTCACCAAATAAAACCTCTAATCAAATAACAAACAATTCTAAGAACATTAGAGATTAATTCCACCTCTAGATATAAATGATAAACTCAACAAACAATATAGAAACTAAAGAGAGGCTAGGCACAAGAGAGAATACACTTTTAAAGCACCAAACCCTAGCCTTGGGGTTTCTCCAAATTTTATTTTTAATGCTGCAATTTCATTCCCGGATTTGAGAATCTCCTTATATCAACCCAAAGAATGTTAGAGAACACCTTAAATCTCAACAAAATAGGGTTGATTTGCATCCTTAGGGTTAGAGATCAACAATTAAGCATAAACCCAAGGAATAACGAGTCTAGGAAATGAAATAATTCATTAACTTTACATGAGACAATAAATGAAATATAAAAAAATGATTTTCTTGTATTTTTATTGTTATATTTCTTATTAAACAACAACAACAACAAAAAAACTCTCATGAGAGAAGAAGATCCCACAAAAAATGGGGCAGATTTTCTCTCCTAGCATAAGGTTCCAGAGAAAGAGTGATTGGAGGCCTCAAAAAAAGGTGATTTAGCCTCCCAAGCAAGAAAAGTTCCAATGTTTCTCTCCTCCAAGTGGAATGACCTCGTGAAATTATCGGGAATGACCTCAAAAGTGGATAGCCTCCTCATAATGTTCTCAAGGAATCATCAAGAGTAATCTCCAAGGTATGACCAAGCCCTCAAATCAAGAAAATATGTTCCACAAGACTAGGAATATCCATCTCTAAGTCAAATCATCACCAAAAACACCCACATGGTTGTCATAAACCCCACACATGTGGGTGAACCCTCAAATAATTTGGAAGACACCTCCAAAAATGGTGAAATAAGAGGAGCTTTCTAGGATATCCAATGTGGCATGTGTAGAGGATGTCCATGTGTGAAAAAGTAGCCCAAATGTGCCTCAAAGGATGTGACCAATGCCTCATAATATGTGTATTGCCTCGAGAACTGTGACACTTTTGATGTTTGTAGCATCAAATAGGAACTTCCACATAATTCTAAGTGTTTAGACATGTGGAAGTCATCCAAATCCTTCAACTTTAGCAAATTCACTTTAATTAAAGAATTAATTAAAGTGATATAATTTTTATAAAAAAAAGTAAGTTAATCTAATCGAATGTAAAGGTTTTTACATTAGTGAAGTAAATGAATCTTGATCATTGATCTCAAGTGAGGTGAGATTTAATATCAACCATAAATTACTTTGGAGATCTAGGTTATTTGATTAGGTCATAACTCAATATTATAAAACCAAGGCTAAGTGAAGGAGAAAGACACACAAGAGAGACATTGAGTGCTTGAGACACAAAGGACTGTGACTCAATGAGATCTCAACAAGGGTAAAGAAGGACTTTCATCAAGATATAAAATCAAGGGATGAAGAGTAGTGACTCACATAGAGAGCAAAGAAGGAATTTTTCTCAGACACTGAGTGACTTACAATGTGTTGAGACACAAAGAGAGCATAGAAGGAATTTTTCTTAGTCAAATGGAGGAGAGAACAAGTAGTAGAAGCAAGTGGAAGAACAACCCAACAACCATAAATTCGTGGAGGTTGTCCTATCTAGAGGTGAGGTAGAGGTCATACAATTTATGGGGCCGTGCAACCAATAGAAAGATCTAGCATATCTAAGGTACCAATATACAAACCTAGTGTATATATGAGGTACCAACAGGAACATCTAGTAGATCTGAGGTACCATCGGATAGATCTAGTAAATATGAGGTACCAACATATAGATCTAGCATATCTGAGGTACCAATAGATAGATCTAGCATACCTAAGGTACCAAAAGATAGATATAGAAGATCGAAGGTACAAATGGATAGATTTAGTGCAGATATGATGTACTAGTGGGTAGATCTAGAAGATCATAGGTTTAAACAAGAATATCTAGCATATCAAAGGTGTCAATATGTAGATTTAGAAGATCTGAGGTACAAGAAGACAAATCTAGTGCAGAGATGAGGTAGCAGTAGACAAATATAATGTGGATCTAAGGTATTAGCAGGTAGATCTAGTAGATCTAAGGTACCAACAGGAAGATATTGTAGATCTGAGGACCAATAGGAAAATCTAGTGTAGATTTGAGTGTCCAACATGAATATCTAGGCAGACCGGGCAGAGGGTTTCTTTAGATAATAGACAAAACAACTAGGTTTTGTTGTAATTTGATTATTTTCTCAGTGGACTATTTTACTAGTTATGGAGCCCTTGTAAGCTTGGAGTAACTTAATGAAAATTTTATCTTTGAAGGGAAGAAATTTGTGTGTGTGTGGAAATTGGTGTAATTTTCTTCCGCTGTATTTTTTATTCCCAACAACTTAATTTCGAGTCAGTGCATTTTATTATGTCTTCAGAAATATTATTTTCTGCAAGTTTTCTTGAGAGCATAAGGAAATAAAGTGTCTAGGTGTTGGAATATATATCTCAACATGATATCATAGCTTTCACTCTAAGAGGGAGACCAATTTTAGATACACAAAAATTTGTGCAACATATATGTTAGATTTACAAGGACATATCTGCAGATCTATAAACCAATAGTGAAATTCTTGTGGGTGCTTGAAGGAATAAACACACTATAATTGTTTTTGTTCATATCTAGAAATGGCAGAAACTAGTCTCAGTTTTGAAGACTGATTGGATGGAGCATATAAATTCCTCTTCTGGAAGGCTAGGGTAATGTTGATTTTGAAGGAACACGACCTTTGGGAGGTTGTAGAAAATGTTGTCTACACCAACAGATGCTACAGAGAAGGCCGCTCTCAAGAAGAAGGACATGAAAATATGGTTTTTCCTTTTCTTTGTTCAACAATTAAACCAATTGGTTCCTTTGAAAATATCTTATGGTAGTGATCATGTCAAAATGTCTTTTGACCTCTTATATTTTTATTATGGTTATTATTACTTGTACTCTTTGTTTTTTGAGTTGCATAACTTCATCCTATCTTTTCTCCAAAAGTGACAACTATTACGTATATTGATTGTCTAATGAAAGGACCAAATCATTTAGTTCCAAATGTAATGGTAACCTTGCTTATTTTCCATGCCAAGGTATATGGGGAATTTATAGAGCTATCTTTTGGAGTAAGGCAACTTTCCTAGAGTGCATCTATCAAGTTTTGTGCCAATTTTTATGGTTTGCTACAATTGTCTTCTTCAGAATTTGAATTAATGTTTTGTTTGTTGATTCAACAAAATCATTTCCTTGTGTGTAATAATTGGATGATTGTCCCATGATGATGCCATATTCTACAGAAAATTGTGTAAACTTGGACCCGAATATTGAACCATTGTCTTTTATGAATTTTTCTAGGACTCCAAATCTAGATAAAATATTCTCTTTCAGGAAAATGATCAATTTGTTTGGAATCGCCATTCCTTGGAGCAACAACTTATTTCCACTTGGTAAAATAGTTAGTTACAGGGATAATATAAGCATGGCCTTTACTATTTTTTGGATTTATTGGGCCAATCACATCCAAGCTCCATTGTGCAAATTTTTCCTCCAGTGTTATAGAATGTAATGGCATTGTTGCTCTCTTCATCTTTCCTGAAATGTTTTGGCATGGGAGGAATTTTTGAATCATTCTATAAGTGTCTTTGAATAGAGTCATCCAATAATAACTAGCCCAAATGATTCTATGATTAGTTACAGTTGGTGAAAAATGTCCACCACAAAATCCATTATGAAATTCTCGAAGTATTTCCCTGGACTTTGAATGATCTAAACATATTAATAGAATTCCATCAAAGTTTCTTTAGAAAATAACTCACGAGACTAATAAATATTGATTATTTTTCATGTTCAAATATCTCCTTTCTTTGGAAGACATTCTGAGAGGAAATTGGCCAGATCTCAAATAGAATATTATGTCCTTATACCATTCAGATGCTGCTAGACTTCAACTCTGTATGAAAACATCAATTATATTGGGAGGATAAATATTTACAGCTTCAATTCCAGTCATGAATTTCCATAGTCCTTGCTATTGGAGTTACTTCACACACACCTAGGATTTATTTTTCCTAAGTTTATTCCTTGTTTATTAGTCATTATTAGTCATTATTAGTCATTATGCAGTCTCCTATATTTTAGGGGAGAATATTCCACCAGGAGAATATTCTCTTTAGTTGACACTTTAGTTTGACTAGTTGAGTTGAGTTTATATGTTGCATTGGTTTTGTCACCGTGAAACATTGGGATCATCACCAAAATGGAACATTACCCTTGATTCCCTGAGTTAACTCCTCACTACTCTCTATTAAGCCAGTTAACTGAAGACTAGTTGACTAGTTAACTTAGCTAGGTGGCAGTTCACTCCCGTAACTACCTGAGAGACTAGACTAGGTGGAAATTCACTCCCGTAACTGTTGGTGTGTGTCCAAATCACTCTAGACTACCACTATGGCTTATTAGTTACTCGTGTATCCTATATCTATTGTAAATTATTCATTCTCTGAGTGTGGAATACGGTTAATGAGAATTCTTCCATTCTTTCTCTCCTTCTTCTTCTTTCTCCTATTCTCTCTGCAAATGTGTGTATTATTGTTTATATAGATCTATTATGTGTAGGTTCAACACATTTACATGGTATCATAGCCGATGGAATGTTAAGCAAAAAAAATACATCAAATTTGTTTTGCAGGTACAAAAGATTGAAGACAACAAAAAGATGGATTATTCGCCAGAAATACTTCTCATGACTCATAACTATTTGGAATGGAAGCCAAAAATTCTGCTTATGCTCAGATGCAGAGGCTTGTACCAAATAACTATGGCAATGGAAGTAGATCATGATTATGTTGATGAGAAAAATGAGTTTCTCAATAGACAAGATATGGCCATAAGATGTATCCTCTATTTTATTTCTC
>JZKD02S0343758.1:222404-232700 GCA_000966675.3 Picea glauca
ACCCCACTTAAATGTTCAAGTACAAGATGATTCAAAATGAAAATGTCTCCTTGGTATATATAGGAGACTAGGATGTATAATTACAACTAATGGCCTAAAGCTGACATAAATAAAAAAACATTACTAATATAATATGCCCCGATTAAGGGGTATTGAGCCAATATTAGGGCTTAACACTATGGTCGGTGGAGATATGGATAGACCTATTGTAGTTGTGTTGAACATAGGGAGGACTTTCATCCCATGTGCGTGGATGCTTAGAGTTATAAATGCACAGGATCTGCACAATCGTCTGATTGATGACCTCTGTTTGGCCATCAGTTTGAGGGTGGAAGGAAGTGGATTTAGTGATCTTGGTGTCCAACAGTGACCAAAGACTTGACCAAAATGTGTTGAGGAATATGTTTTCCCGTTCAAGATGGTATTTGGTATCCCAAAATGGATCCACACTCATTCAAAGAAGAGCTTGGAAGTATATGTCACTGTGATTCTCTTCTTGTAGGTTGTGAGAATCTCCATCTTTGAAAACTGATCAACCACCACAAATACACAATTATTGCCTTTCTTGGTGGATGAAAGGCCATACATGTAATCCATAGAGATGGATTCCCAAGGCCTCTTGGGGGTAGGAAGAGGGCTTTATAATCCTTTATTCTTAATGGATGGCTTGGAAATGGAACCTCAAGTGCAATATCTGATATACTTGCTGACTTCATGTCGGAGTTTTGGCCAATAAAAATGTTTCTATAAAACGACCACAATTTTCTCCACGCGAAAATATCCTGCCATCTGACTGTAGTGATCCTCCAAAATCATATTTTCACGCTCGCTTGCTGAAACATAGAGATATCCTAGATGGCATAATAGTCCATCCTGAATGTGAAAATTGGTGACAATCACACCAGTACCCAAGAGTTGATAGGTGGTGGTGAAGTCTTTATCTTGCTGATAAACTTGGGGCCACTCAAATGCCTCATGCCCACATGAATGGAGAATGGTGGTGAGTGTAGCCACAAGAGGTCGTCTGAGGTAGTCAATGACATGTTTTGTGCTCCTTTATTATACTTTATGTTGACATGGAATTGTTTTACATAGGTGGATCAATTTTGATGGTGGTCTTTATGCAACTTCCCCTTTGTCAGTATGAACTACAGAGGCTTGTGATCAGTTTGGATGATTGTCTCCTTTCCTAGAATGTAATGTTTCCATTGATGAAGGGCTTGCACAATGGAATACATTTCCTTGTCATAGGTGGGGTATTTCTGGATAGTATCTAAGAGTGTCTCACTATGGTATGCTATCATATGACCGTGTTGAGTGAGAATTGCACCTACAACATAGTCAGATGCATTAGTCTCAATCTTGAACGGTTGTTGCAAATTGGGTAAGGAGAGTATTGAAGTTGATCATAAGTGATTCTTTAGACCATCAAATGCTTTTTGTTGTACCTTTCCCCATGCAAAATTTTCCTTTCCACCACCTTTGGTCACTTGGTTGAGGGCCCATGTGATATGGGAGAATCCCAACACGAATCGTCGGTTGAAATTGGCAAGTCCCAATAATCTCTGAATCTCGGTTAGTGTGGTTGGGGCTGGCCAGTCATGAATAAATTGGATCTTAGCTGGATCCACATGTACCACATGTTCATCAACAATGTATCCCAAGTATTGGACCCTGTTCATGCCAAAGGATCACTTTTCCAAGTTGGCATATAGCTTGTGTTTTCATAGAGTGCTCAAAGACTGTTGAATATGTTGCATGATGAGGATGTCATACATATATACCACCATAAATGAGTTGGTGAAGGGTCTCAATACATCATCCATAAACCTCATGAAAATAGTTGGTGCATTTGTTAGGCCAAAGGGAATGACCAAGCATTCAAAGAGACCTTCTTTAGATTTGAAAGATGTCTTCCATACATCAGTTGGTTCGATGGGAACCTGGTGGTAGCCATACTTTAGGTCAATCTTGATGAAGAAATTGAGTTGGTCAAGAAGGTCATCAACTCGGGGAATTAGGTACTAGTTCCTCAATGTGATTTTGTTTAACTCTCTATAATCAATGCAGAGATGCCAAGTCCCATATTTTTTTTGCACCAGTACAATCGAGTAATCGAGCTTTCGCAAGGGGAGGCATTGGTTTTGATGTGCCCATTTTGAAGTAGCTCTTGGATATGATGTTTGATTTCATCATTTTCCATCAACGAGAGATGATAAACTCATCCATTAGGAAGAGGTGCACCGGGTGTTATATCAATTGGATGATTGACTTGGAAGTGCGTCAGTACCCTAGTGGGTGAGAAGAAGATGTATTTTTACTCTTCCATGATTCCATCCACTTTATTTTTATGCAAAGAGAGGCTCTATGTAGAGGTCATGGATGTGGCAACAACCTTCTTATTACCATGAGCATGAATCACAAACAATATGAACTTCTCAATCTGTGAAATGACCTTATTTCATTTCATAGAAGAGATTAAAGAAATAACAGTAGGCGACACTACCTCTAGTGTCATGTGCAATTGTCTACCCAAAGTAATAATAAAAAAGTGGGGTCTAGACTCATAGACAACATGTCGCTTCCACAAATGTGATTGTCCTAAAATAACATCACAAACTTCAAGGGGATAAATATCACACAATACCTCATCTTTGAAGGGCTTGATGTCATAGGGAATATGATACATTTTTCTAACCTGGATATCTCTTCCTTGGCTAAGCCAACCAATGGTGTAGGTTTGTTGGTGTGGTGTCAAATGTAGGTCCAGCCGGTTGATGACCTCTACTGAGATTAGTTTCTTCTTAATGTTGCTATCGACAATGAAATGAAGCAGATCCCCCTTTACTCACATCTGTGAGTGAAAGAGACATTCCCCTTCCTTTGGTTCTTCTGGTTTTCTTGGTTGGAATTTGGTGGTGGAGAAAGTGGCACTAGGTTCAACATCGATAATATTCTTCCCTCCTTATGGATTTGATTCAGAGTAAGAATATGCCTCAGACTAAGAATCTTTCAGAAGGAGGGAATCATATTATCGATTCCGAGCCTAGTGCCACTTTCACTACCACAAAATTCCAACCATGCGAACCAAAAGAACCAGAGGAAGGGGAATGCCACTTTCATTCACATATGTGCGTAAAGGGGGCTCCAGTTCATTTATTTTCCAATAGCGATAGTCAGAAGAAAATTATCTCAGTAGAGGTCTTCAAGTAGCTGGACATGTCGATGACACCACACCCACAACCCTACACCATCGGTTGGCTTCACCAAGGAATAGGTCTCTGTGTCAGCCAACAATATCATATTCCCTACGACATAAAGCCCTTCAAACATGAGGTATTGTGTGATATTTCTCCCCTTGAAGTTTGTGATTTTATTTTAGGACAACCATATTTGTGGAAGTGACATGTTGTGTATGAGTCTAGACCCCATAGTGTTATTATTATTTTGGGTAGACAATTGTACATGATACTAGAGGTAGTGTCGCCTACCGCTATTTCTTTAATCTCTTCTAAGAAATACAATAAGGTCATTTCACAGACTAGGAAGTTCATATTTTTTGTGATTCTTGCTCATAGTAAGAAGAAGGTTGTCGCCACATCCATGACCTCTACAAAGAGCCTCTCTTTGCAGTAGAAGAAAGTGGACAGAATCATGGAAGAATACAAATACATCTTCTCCTCACCCACCGGGGTACCAACACACTTCCAAGTCAAGCATACAATTGATATAACCTCTGATGCACCTCTGCCTAATAGATGCGTTTATCATCGCTCATTGATGGAAAATGACAAAATCAAGCATCAGATCCAATAGTTGCTTCAAAAGGGGCACATCAGACCCGACTCCTCCCCTTGTGGAAGCTCGATTGTATTGGTGTAGAAGAAATATGGGACTTGGTAGATCTGGATTGATTATAGGGAATTAAAAAAAATCACAGTGAGGAACCGATATCGAATTCCCCTAATTGAACACCTTCTTAACCAACTCAAGGGGGGCAACTTCTTCAACAATATTGACCTAAAGTGTGGCTTCCACCAGGTTCGCATCGAACCAACTTATGTATGGAAGACATATTTCAAATATAAAGAAGGTCTCTTCAAATGGTTGGTCATTCTGTTTGACCTAACAAATGCACCAACTACTTTCATGAGGTTGATGGATGATGTATTGAAACCCTTCACCAACTCTTTTGTGGTGGTATATCTAGATGACATCCTCATATTCAATAGAACTTGGGAGGAGCACATGCAACATATTCAATAGGTCTTGAGTACTCTATGACAACACAAGCGATATGCCAACTTGGAAAAATGATCCTTTGGCATCAACAGGGTCCAATACTTGGGATAAATTGTTGATGAACATGGGGTACATGTGGATCCAACTAAGATCCAAGTCATTCATGACTGGCCAGCCCCGACCACACTAACCGATCTTTGGAGCTTATTGAGACTTTCCAACTTCTACCGATGGTTCATGTTGGGATTCTCCCATATCGCATGGGACCTCAACCAAGTGACCAAGGGTGGTGGAAAGGAAACATTCATGTGGGGGAAGGTACAAAAACAATAATTTAATGATCTAAATAATCACTTATGATCAACTTTAGTACTCTCCTTATCGGATCTGCAACAACCGTTCGAGATTGAGACTAATGCATCAGAATATGTTGTAGGCATAGTTCTCACTCATCACGGTCATATGGTAGCATACCATAGTGAGACACTCTGAGACATTGTCCGAAAATACCCTGCCTATGAAAATGAAATGTATTTTGTTGTACAAGCCCACTGTCAATGGAAAAATTACATTCTGGGAAAGGAGACAATCATCCACACTGATCACAAGCCTCTGTAGTTCATACTGACAAAGGGGAAGTTGCAGAACAACGACCATCAAAAGTGATCCACCTACCTACAACAATTCCATATCAAGATCAAGTATAATAAAGGAGAACAAATCATGTCACTGACTACCTCAGTCGACCTGTCGTGGTTTCACTCAACACTGTGCTCCATTCCTGTGGGAATGAGGCATCTGAGTGGCCCCAAATTTATTAGGAATATCTAGACTTGGCCACCACCTATCAACTCTTGGATACAGGCATGAATGTCGCCAATTTTCACATTCAGGATGGACTGTTATGCCATTTGGGCCATCTCTATGTTCCTGCAAGAGAGCATGAATATATGATTTGGGAGGCTCAATACAGTTAGATGGAAAGACATTTTGGCGTGGAGAAAACCGTGGCCATTCTATAGAAACATTTTTATTGGCCAAAAATTCGACACGACGTCAACAAGTATATCAGATCTTGCACTGCCTGTGTCATTGCCAAGCCAACCATTAAAAAGAAAGGATTATACACCCCTCTTCCTACTCCTGAGAGGCCTTGGGAATCCATCTCAATGGATTACATGTCTGGCCTTCCTTCCACCAAGAAAGGCAATGATTATGTATTTGTGGTGGTTGATCAGTTTTCGAAGATGGCCATAATCACAACCTACAAGAAGAGCATCACAACAAAATGTACTGCAAAGATCTTATTCGAATGAGTGTGGATACATTTTTGGATACCACAGACCATCCCGATCGGGATAGAAGATTCCTCAACACATTTTGGTTGATTCTATGGTCACTCTTGGACACCAAGCTCACTAAATCCACTACCTTCCACCCTCAAACTGATGGCCAAACAAAGGTCATTAATCAAATGATTGTTCACATCCTATGAATGTATAACTCTAAGAATCCACACACATGGGATGAGATTCTTCCCTATGTTCAACAAAACCACAATAGGTCTATCCATAGCTACACCATCCAGACCCCTTTCAGGTGGGGTTAGGATTCCAACCCTTGGGTCCCATTGATGTTGCACTATCTCTTGCAACCACACAGATATATTCTTCCCATGTTCAATATGAGATCTAAAAAGCCACGAGATTCATTGAGAAGATTCAACACATCCGCCAATAGGTCCATGAGATTTTTTGAGAGCCAATGTTAAGTACAAGTAATGTCATGATCAACATCGGGTACCACACATGTTTCAGATGTCATACAAGGTCTAGTTACATTTGCAGAAAGAACGCCTTATAGGGCCCCATCAGAAGCTCCATCCACTTCGATATGGGCCTTAAACTACCACCAAGGCTATGAGTGAAAATTCTTTTTAGCTCAACAATCCCCCCTTCCTTGGTTTTCACCCAGTGTTCAATGTGGACCTTCTCCAGCCATATTTTCCACCATTATTAGACACCTCGGAGATCACAGAATAGTTGGAACTGATAAATCTCCACCTTGACTCCATGGAACATGCATCCACTGATAATATAGTGGAAACATGGGTCAAGGGAACTCACCAGCAAAAGATCCAGCTTTATTGGGTTTTCAAGGTAAGGAAACTCCTATACCAAGGCAAGTGGTTCACTCAGAGCCAAATTCAACAGAAATTTCCTCACCTCATGTGGGCACTCACCGTAATTGATACCATTTCTTCCTAAGGGGGGAGGAATAACCCATGTGGATATTGTTGGCCACCCGCCTATTCCAACTGGCTCCTCTTGAAACTTTTCAGTTGAGCACATTCTTCTCTAATTATTTTTAATTATGGGTTCTACACTTGTGGGGTTGTCTCAAGCCCTACATAGCTTCCAAGTGGATATTTGTGGTCACCCACCTAATCCAACTGGATTATTTTGGAAGTTTACATGTCAGTACATATTTCTATACATCTTTCTATATTCCTCAAAAATACCTTTCCAACTGGCTATCACGCGCCTAAAATGAAGGTCGTATGAAAAAGTTACGACCCCATGAAGTTGAGGTACCAACTTACCCATCGGGGCCCACATAACTTTTGGAATTTCATCTCCTAGGGTTAGGTTTTTGGATGCTTAGGGTTTTAGAATTCATGAGAAATGTTAAAAATGCCTCTGGAGCCTCATTGTAATCATTCTTGTCAGACATATGCATGTAGCAACCATGTCTCTTCTCAGAGATAACTACCACCATTTGAGCAGGTTGTTTTCAGTTTTGCAGTTTTACAATTTCAGCCTATTTTATTTATTGAATATAAGTTATTGTTCACTAGATATATGTTTTTGTTCTCTATATCTCTGTGCTATTGTATTCAGTCTGTTATTTATTTTTTTCCGCTCATAAATCCAAATCAATTTTTGTTAAGCCCTAAATAATGGCTCATTACCCCTTAATTAGGGCATATTAAATTAGTAATGTTATTTTATTTATGTCAGCTTTATTCCATTAGTTGTAATTATACCTCCTAGTCTCCTATATATACCAAGGAGGCATTGTCATTTGGAATCATTTGGTAATTGTACATTTATGTGGGCATAAGGAGGTTTCCCCCTCAAAGAGGCTTATTATCTAAATTTCTCTCTTTTTCAAGGTGTTGAGTATTTATTCTGAGGTTTTTCTATGCTATATTGATATTTGGTTCTTAACATACGGTATCAAATCTCAAGGTCTTGGGGTTTCGCTGCTACATCTGAGACACCTTGGAATTTTAGCTATAACTTGTTTTCTACAATGTTTCAGAAAAGGAACGGCTTGGAGAATATTTATTAGATGGATCAAGGTACTTTAGGTTACAATTTCAACTCCTTAGGACTTATACTTTCAGAGATACATCCTGTGCAAGATAGGGTTCTAGAATCGTCTTGAACTGATTCATTATGGAATTTTATCTATAAAACATATTCTATAACGTTTCAGACCATGAACTCTAGATAATATTCACCGAAATTAGTAAGGTATCGATGGTAAAACGTTCAGCTTCTGGGTCATCTTACATTTTCATATACACCCATTGGAAGATAGGGTATATGACTAGTCCTATTGACTAGTCTCAAGAAGGTGTTCCAGGTAAAACAATCATAACGTATTCCTAGAGTATCCAAATTGAGTGATACTGCTTGCCTTGGATATTGGACAGTATGTAATTATTTTTGGTATGAGTTTCAGAATTTTATATAAATTATTTTGTGCAGGGCACACTATACAAGTTAGATATCCTGGAAAGGCCAAAAATCAAGAAGTTGTGGGGAAGTTACTGTAAATTCCACTTGACACATCCAATTTTGATCAGACCTGTGGCATTGCAGAGAAGAAATATCAGAGAACTACAAAAAATAAAGTTTCATACCTAGAAGGGTCGGAACTTTGGAGATACAGCAGAAGAAAGATTGTCTAGAAGAAACAACTCAAAATCAAGGTTCAAAAGTGATACTTGGCCAACATGCCACCCAAAAAGGGAACTTCTACCACAAATAAGCCTCCATAAATTTCTAATTGGACTCTTGATGAAGGTGAATAAATGCGTAGGGACATAAATGAATTACAAAAGAAGACATTGAAAAGATATGAACTACAAGGGATGATGGATTCCACTGAAGCTAAATTGGAGGAAATAATGGATACTAAGATGGATTGTTTAAAAAGGGATATCATGGAAGGAATGAAACATTTCCTAATAGAGAGGACACCTGAAAGTGAAAATGTGTCCCATGAAATTCACGATGATGACACAAGGAATATGAATCAAGAATGGAGAAACTCTAACTTTGGGTTGAAGACCAAACACGTTCCTAAGATCGATATGAGGAAGTTTGATGGAAAGGACCCAATCACATGGATACTTCAGATGGAGAAATTCTTTGATCTACATAATGTGCCACATACATAAAAGGTACGAATTGCTTCTTTATATTTAGAACCCAATCAATTTGTATGGTATCTATGGCTTTGTTCTCGCAAATCACTTGTCACTTGTAATATTTTCACGGAATAAATGATAACACACTATGAGGATACAAGGAGCAATACCTTCTTTATCCAATTGATAAATATCAAGCAAAAGGGTTCAGTTACAGAGCACATTGAGAAATTCCAAATATTTATTATAAAGGTAACAAATATTCCAGATGAGCACTTGATTGATGTATTCATAGGAACTTTAAAGGATAACATTCAACATGAGGTTCACCTTTGGGAACCCAAATCATTGGATAATGCATTTAGGATGGCAAGAAATGTTGAAAGTAAAAATATGGCTATGGCTACTAGAAGGACCAATCCTAACAATTATAGAGAGAATAATGCTCCTTCTTCTAAAACACCTCAGCCTACAAGGTTGACACCTCAACAATTGGAGGAATGATCTGGATTATTTTCTTCACGAAATGAGACCGGAGGTATAACACAGAAATATTCATAGATATTGCAAGAGAGACAACTATATAACAGAGATATAGCAGAAATATAACAAGAGTCACAGATATACAACAATACACGATTTCTATTAATGAAATAAATGTACAGAGACTGTAAAATACAGAGTGAAAGACTCGCTAGAATGGTGGTAGCTTATCTCTAAAAAGAGATGTGATGGCTACTCGCATCCATGAGAAGATGATCATTACAATGAGGCTCTAAGGGTATTTTTAACATAAGTAAAATCCAAAACCCTAACCCCGGAAGATGAAAAGCCAAAAGGTTTGTGGGCCCCGATGGGGGTAGTTGATATGTCAACTTCCCAGGGGCATAAATTTTGCATACGATCTCCATTTGGGGCCCTTGATAGCTCGTTGGAAATATCTATCCGAGAAATACAACTTTTGGGTGAGAAACATTGATCTACGATCCATGTTGCTCCCCGTTTTCTCAAAAAACATCATTTAGGGCCTCAAAATGGCCTCAGAAGTTAAAAACTGCTAAAAATAGTAAATTACCAAAATTGTCAGAAACATGTTTTGGGCCAGTTGTAGAAGGTGGGTGGCCATCGATATCCACCTAGATCAATCCTCCCTCCTTAGGAAGCAATGGTCTCCATTGCATTGAGTTCCCGGGGGAGAGGGGAAAGCGATTACTGAATCTGAATCTTGGTGATCTGCTTGCCTTGCTGGGGATGTGGCATTGCTTAGCTTGTTGAAGGCTATCACGAACCTTTGGCTGGAAGGTTTGGACCTTTTTAACCAGTCTGGCTATTTTAGATGACTGTGTGCAGAAGGAATCTTCGTGCTTTGCTGCAATCGTGTCGACCTGCTTCTGTTGGATAGAAGGTGCTTAGGCCGAAGCTGTGGAGGTTGCAGTATCCTTCTTTTCACCCTTTGAACAGATTGTGGAGAAGATGAATTTTGTAGTATGAGATACTGCCTTGTGGCACTGTTTAGGTGGGGAAGTAGTTGGAACTACCTCTGGTATCCTGTAGAGATGACCCCCCAGAGTAATAATGACACTACGGGGTCGAGACTCATAGATAGCATGGCG
>JZKD02S0343758.1:285126-298299 GCA_000966675.3 Picea glauca
TGACCCACTACTTAGACCCTTCGGGACTTCGTAATTTTGGGCTTCAAGAGTTTGTGCGTCAGCACATCCCACTTCTCCTAACAGTCAAACTCTCAAAATTACAATCTGTTCTTTTGCTTGATCCAACGTTCAATCTCTTTTTCCCAGATCTATAATGTAGATACCCTCGAGACTTCAGAGTTTCGGGTTTCATAGATTTGTGCCTGAACGTTACCCACTTCTCCCGATTGTTGAACTCCGAAATGCTTCCAGGATAACCTTCCCACACCTTCTCCAGATCTAATGATCGTAAATGTTTTTCCTCTCCTCTGAATAGATCCCACGACTCCAACACCCCTAGTGTTGAGCACTCTCTCTCTGTGGTCAAATATTACACCCGCTGCGATTTTATTCTACCACTACTCCTCTTGAGCTTCGTAACATGACCAAGTAACCCCTTGGCATTCAGAAACATTCTAAGGTTCGAAATTGGTTCCATCCGAACACCATTTCCACTCAAAACCTTGGGTCCAAAGACCACTTATTTGGCCCATCTAGGCTCAACGCTGAAACCATGGGATTTGATACCATATTGTAACACCCCGGGCCATCAACCCACTCGCCGAGCTACACTACTATGCAGAATAAAACTTATATATATATACATTTGGATGAAGTTAAATGACTTAACACATTTAACTAAACAATACAGAGTAAACACAAGATTACTGCTAACATACAGAAGTAATGGAATTAACATTAATTCATAATTGCAATGGAATACATGATAATATTGCAAGCGTCACATACATGCATTTTAATTGAAATTAAACACATGCATATACTTATCTTTGAAACAGTAGTAACTCCACCAACCATGTGCAGACCTTCCACAAACCTCCTATCATTAGACCATGCCGCTCATCACGCTCAACAGTGGGTCCCCCTGAGCTGGGACCAAGCTCCACCCGAGGAAAGGGAATCTTAGACTAGGCCGAGGTTACAGGAAAAATACACAGAGCCACCGGAAGGATCCTCTCCAGGATCCTTCTTACGCCCACTACTCACCTATTCTCATTCCCCACATGCATGCTCCACCCGGGAGTATACACCTTCACAAGAACAGTCCATCGGTGCTTCACCTCCCTCTTTGGGTCTTGACAATAGGACGGATAAGGAATTATCAGAGCTCTGTAGCCGGTGTTGGACTCTTTCTGTGATAAAACCACTTCCTAGTAGACTCTCTCACCTAGAGAGAGTTTCTCACAGGCTTGACAACCTGCCTCTTCTACCATGAGCCTGACAACCTACTTCTTCAACCAGTTTTAGCCCAATTCCTACAAGGTGAGGATAACAACAACAACAACTGGTCAATTCCACTCAGGAAACACAGAAGGCAGCAACCCAAAGACAGTTCAGGTACATGCTCGACTCTGCAAGAGCGGATAGGTTGGGCTCACAGAACACATATGTGACATGGCTCAATCCACGGGTTTACCATTGGTTTTTAGGGTGCAATATAAGGAATCCACACAGAGGTTGAACACAGACTCAACGGTACCGACAGAGGTCTATCGACCTATCAATAAAACATCATCGGCTTTGAGTTTCAGAGCTGCATGAGGCATGCATAGATCAGATGCAGAGATTCCTCAGTTTAGATAATGGATGACATAATGGAGGACGAACCCCCATCACAGCTCAATTCTTGAGTTAAATTTCATGTGTCTGGGCCGACACATGTCACCCATGAAGCTGCATGCACTCCATCAAGCATGCATTCCCTTTTTCACACGTTGGATCTATATGTGTTGCCTCTCCCAAGACTTAGGATAAGAACATGTTTGTCCCACATCTTTAGAATAATAATAAAATATTATTCTCAAGGACTTAAGCCCCTAAGCTTAGCCCCTCTTTCCAACCTTTCAACCCCTTTTCCCTTACCCACCTTGTTGAATCTTAGTCCCCCATCACTCTTTCTTCATGGTCGGTCTGCACGTAGCAATGTTTATATATTATATTAGTGATTTGCATAATTACATATACAAAATTAGCCTCCTGGCCTTTAACACTTAGGCTCTCCAGCCTAATAAACACATAATCCCACCAACTTATATAAACTTGGCTCACCAGCCTACACAACATGATTTACAATTCATAAACATGACTACAATAGAGTTTGTCCTTAGGGATATTACATGGGGTATTTATGAACGGTATTTGAGACTCTCTCACTATGGTATGCTATTAGACGACTGTGTTGAGTGAGAATTGTGCCTATAACATTGTTGGGTGCATCAGTCTCAATCTCGAACGGTTGTTGCAGATTAGCTAAAGAGAGTACTAGAGTTGAGCACAAGCGAAGCTTTAAATTATCAAATGCTCATTGTTGTGCCTTCCCTCATGTGAACTTTGCCTTGCTACCTCCCTTGCTTACTTGGCTGAGGGCCCATGCAATATGGGAGAATCCCAACATGAACCGTCAGTAGAAGTTGGAAATTCCCAAGAAGCTTCGAAGCTTGATTAGTGTGGTCGAGGATGGCTAGTCATGGATGACTTATATATTAACTGGATCCACATGTACCCCATTCTCATCAACAATGTATCCCAAGTATTTCTAAATTTTAATTATTATATTTTTGAAAGCTCATTGATGTATTAATTTAATTTAATTATTCAATTTTTATTTAATTTTTTTTTCTCATAATTAGATAAAATTATTTTAATATTTTAATTATTATATTTTCAAAATTATATTTTTATACTTTAATTATTATATTTTTAAAAGTTTACTCGTGTTTAGAGGAGATTTTAATACTCTCTCGAAGGGCTCTATTTTTTTCATGTATATATATTGTTTCCTCTTAATAGGTCACAAGTTCAAATCCATAGGGGGTAGGGTATGTATACTTCCTTAAGCTTTATCAGTCAAATAGTTGGGCGAAATAAGTCTCATACACCAATTTGATGTCTGGAACCACGCTAATTTTGTTAATACTTTGCAATTTTTATATTTATGCAAGCCATAAATGTTATATTTTTTTTACAATTTTTATATTTGTGAAGCTTATGGTTTGTTTACTAAGTTCTTGATTTTAGTTTATATGTTACTATAAAATATTCATAATAATTTTAAACTTTAAACTAGAGCTAAGCTCAAATCACATGCACATAGAACTTATTAAACTTTAAACTAGAGTTAAGCTCAAATCACACCCACATCCAAGTTCTATGAGAGAGCAGTAACATAAAATATTTAAAGGGATTATAATAATATAAAATATTTAAAAGGATTTTCTAATGATAGAATAAAATAAAATGTAAAGAAATGATTTTATGAAAATTAAAAATAGAATATTAAAAAAATAATTTTATGGAAATTAAATATGTTAAAGATATATTGAAATAAATTAAAAAAATAACTATCAATTTAGTTTCTTTATTTAAATAATCATTCTTATTTAAAATACACTATCTACTATCTAGTTATGAGTTGTTTAGTTTCTTTATTTAAATAATCATTTTTATTTAAAATACACTATCTAGTTAAGATTTGTTTGTTTAGTGTATCAACGTAATGAAAATAATATCTTGCATTATATCACCACATTGCATGTATTATATTAATCATACACAGATGAGGTTGATTAGGGTTGCGAATGAGATAATGATGACAAATATTGGTGTCAAGAGTTGGAAGGGTTTGTTTCAAGAACTCACTGAGAAAATGATGAGGAAATGATTACACTGATAGTGTTTGCAATGATGGACTTTGGAGGCATGATGTAGTGTTCGTTGCTATGGTGTTTATGGTCAAGAACTCACTAAGGAAATGTTGATACTAATAGTGGTTGGAATGATGGACTTTGGGAGCATGATGTAGTGTTTGTCACCATGGTGTTTATGGTCAACTGGCCCTAGATGATCATCTTTCTCATGATGATCTCCACATAGTATAAAATGACCTCTAGATGACCATCGTTCTCATGATGATATTCACATATTATAAAATGACCTCTCTCAACACCCTCAATCTATGCATTAGGAAAGAAAGCACAACAAAATCGAGAATGATAGGGAAAGAACCAGAGGAAGGACCTGTTTGTAATGAGGTTAACATGGATTATAGGGTACTAGTTCTAGTTTATGATGAAGATCACCTCAAGAAAGAGGCAGAGGAAGATGTAGAGGAAGAAAAGAGAAGGGAGGAACACCAATAGAAGGAGAAGGGGAAAAGGGTTGACCCAACACATCACAAGTCCAAGGTAGAGGTATCCCCCCCACTAAATGCTCACTAGGAAGCCACCTCGAGAGGTATATAAACCACAAGAAGAAATGTAAAAGATCAATGCATAGAACAAGGTTTTGATGGTAAACGTAAGGCCATCATTGTTAAAAACCTTGACAAATTTAAAGAGAAATTTCTAAGCACAAACATGTCATCAACATTAAGCAGCTAGAGAAGGAATTGACTCACATAATCCTAAATACAAAAAATTCAAGAACTAGAACCAGGAAGTACTCTTTAACCCTAAACCTAAACTAACATATAACTAATATACAAAGGAAATGACTACCTCTCATTAAAAACACCTACGGAATAGTGTCCAAAAAGTATTATAAAAACTCAATAACAAATATTACTTTTTACTTAAAACCATCCAAAATTTAAATCATACTTCTAAAAATAATAAAAACTTTATAATATATATATATATATATATATATATATATATAAATATAAATATAAATATAAATATAAAATTTTAAATATAATAATTTTATAATTCTTTACTTTTCTTTAACCATATATCATAATATGCTACATGCATTTGAAAGTAAGTGTAATTGTTTTGTGTAATGTTCCATAGTGTAGTTGTTTTGTGTCATGTACTGTATCCTTACTTTGAAAAATATCATACATGTAAGTAAAATATTTTAGTTGCTTTGTGTAATATGGAGTTTGAATTTTTAAATAGATTTAATTTCTTTATGTTACATATAGTTTTTAATTAATTAGTTGTTTTTGTGTAATATGAAATTTTTATTTTTAATTATATTTAATGGTTTTATGTAACATAGAATTTTTAATTTTAACTATGAAATATTAAATATTAAAATAAAAGTTCAAAATTTTTACATATAAAAAATATTAATATATATTTATATTTTACAATTTTAATATAATAAATTTGAAAAAATGTTAAGATGTTCATGTATGGAGAAATTCAATTTAATTCCTGGTTGTTGCGTAAATCTTATTGAAATTCACTTTCGATGTAAGGAATGCATTACTTGTAAATGAAAGAAGACCAATTTTCTCACATATGCCCGGAACATAAGATGATATAATTAGAATATATCATAGGTGAAAGAAAATGTGAATATGAATGGATGTTTATAGAAAAAAAAAATGCTTCTAAACATGGAAAAATTATTTATATTTTTAGCAGGAACACAAATATGACTATAATTCATTCTTTAACAAGCAAAAAGAAATTCTTTGAATGATAAAAAGATAATGGACCATCCGTATTTGAGTTTTACTTTTTAATTTTTTTTTTTAGAAAACATCACATCACAATACATTGGTCACTGAATTGATTATGAGATTATTGTGATTTGTGATTTAGAATGTGTTAGTTTTTTAATATAAATTGGTTTTATTTTATTGTTAATTATCATTGGATGTTATTGCATACATTAGCATGTTAATTTTAAGGTTATTCAAATTTTATTTGAATTTTTTTTTTTTTTTTTTTTCAAAAATTATATAGATAAATTATTTTTGTATTTTAGTTATTATGTTTTTAAGCATTTGTTTTGATAATGTTATGGTTCATTAGGGTTTAGAGGAGAGTTTAATACTCTTGGTTTTCATTTTTGTTCATGCATATATGTTATCACTTGTTATGGGACTTGTGCTTGGAAATGAAAGACACTTCTACCTCAATCCTAGCAGAAGAGAAGAAGAATTTAATCAAGAACGCAAATGACACAAGCAATCACACAGTACATCGATATTTTACCCTGGAAACTCTTAACCAGGAAAACCAACATTCCTTTAAGCGTTCTTCTCTCTTGTTGTCTTATTCAATCAGAATAAAAAGTTACATGTCTAACCTTGGTCCACACCTAAGAAACAATCGACATCATAYCCTCTTTCCTGCGAAAGAGCAACATTGTATCCTATTCGACATACATATAAATTACCAAAAAACTATGATTTACACATGCATTAGCCTTTACGGCCTTACAAAACGCCTCTTTATAGTCTTTACTACAGGAAAACCCTAAATATTGGCACCCAAAAATGGTTACAGATCCATGCATATCATTGGCTACAAATCCCGCAAAACTCGGGATCTTGTTACAGTCGACTCCAAGTCAGGTTACCATTCAACCACTAGTTGACCTTCATTCAGTATTTAGTCGATCCTCTCATGCCGACACTTCGACCTCTTATTAGTTGACTTGTGATCGATATCTTCGACTTCGATTTTACCTAGTTGACTCTCTCGACCTTTGACTTGTTTTCGATCTACCGTGACTTTGACCTGCTTTCGATCCACCTTGACCTTCGACCATCAGTCGATTCACCTTGACTAGATGTTATTTGCAAAGAATATAACAACCCAACATTCTCCCACTTATTGTCTTCTTTGTGGAAACAAGAGATTCCTGAACTTTCGTTCACAGACCCAGGGTAGCAATTCCCATTTCCTCTCTGCAACAAGAGAACTTCACAACAATCACAAAATTGCTCAACGAGTCTGCTATGTTTCCCAAAGTATCTACTTTCTCCAATATCACCTTGTTACTTTCCACCATTTTGCTTACAAAATGGTACTATAAATCAATGTTCTTAGTCTTTTAATGATAAGTAGGGTTCTTTGCCATAAATATTGCACTTTGACTGTCACAACATACCTTCATATCTCTCTGCTCGAACCGGATTTCTGAACACAACCTTTGAAGCCATACCACTTCTTTGCTTCTATGAGTGGCCACCATGTATTCAACTTCTGTTGTTGACAGGGCTACAATCGCCTGTCACTGACTCATCCATCTTATTTCTCCACTAAACAACTTGAAGACATATTCACTGGTCGACCTTTGTCGATCCATATATCCAACCCAGTTGGCATCAACAAATCCATGTACATATAATTTACCATTTTCACCTCTAGGTTTTCCTTGGTAACATATAGCATAGTCCTTAGTGCCACACAAATACCTGAATACTCTTTTGACAGCTTCCCAATGCTCCTTTCCAGGTGTCAACATGTACCTGCTCAACACTCCCACTGCATCAACAATGTCTAGTCGAGTGCATACCATTGCATACATTAGACTACCAACCACACTTGCATAGGGAACACATGCCATGTCCTCTATTTATTCTTGTGTCTTTCGACGCTGTTCAACAGTAAGCCTTGTTCCCACAAAAATTGGCATGTTCACCAGTTTGCAATCCTGCATGTTGAATCGTTTCATAATTATTTTAGTATACTTCTTATGATTCAACGAGATCTTTCTAGCATCTCTGTCTCTCTTAATCTCCATTCCCAAAATGAAGTTAGTTGCAACAAGATCCTTCATGTCCAACTTGGAGGATAGTTGTTTCTTCACCTCCTTTATTGTGTCCATGTTGTTTTCAATCAACAACATGGCATCGACATACAAAGCTACATATATGAAACACCCACCTTCTTCCTTGTAATATATGTAGTGATCAACTTTGATTCTCACTGATCCAAAACTAAGGATGTATGTGTCAAACTTATGATACCACATCCTTGGCCATTTCTTTAGATCATAAAGGGATGTTTTGAGTTTTCACACCAACTCTTGCTTTCCATTTACTACAAATCCTTTAGGTTGTTTAATGTAGATTTCTTCTTTCAGGTCCCCATGCATGTTGTGGGTGGGAAATCCCCCTACAGACTAGCATTAAGGGTTCTATAATGCATGTAGAAATGAACCATCATCCCAATCATAAACCCCATTATTCATATGCAAATACAAAGATAAAAGGATCTATTCACTATATCTTGACTTCCACGTTTGATGTAGATCCTTTCACTTATGGTTTCTCCTTGATTGCAAGTTTCCTCCCAAAGATGACCTGCATTCACAAACAGACAAATAAAGAACTCCAAGSATSCATTTGATCTATGAACTAATGGGTTAGATATTCTATCAAAATATAATCAATATTAAACATTAAACACCTCATATGGCGGGATGGGAAAAGTACTTCTTTTATTAATCTCACAAKAATACCTTACAATAGTGAGATCGAYCACTGCTCCTYGAATCTGGTCCTGGGAYCCTCTTCAAATGTACTCAGACTGCTTTCATATATKCTTCTCTTCCCAAAATGGTTGCAAAAGGTTGGGACAAGGGGAATGCAAAATCGGGTAGAGTTTCTTTACTATTATTTTCTCCTTCCAAATGGGACCCCTACCCCTTCTTTTATAGGCTAGAAAAGGCTAGGTATTTGGATGAGTGACCAGCTATGAGCGGTCAAACGGTTTAGGTAACTTAGCCAAAATTGTGAGTTTCGTCTGCAAATTTACTTTTTTCATGCTTTTGTAGGTATACACGGGCTGTAGTGGGCTAGCCAGCATATGCACGCATGAAATAGTGGAGAAGGGTGTGTGTGCCTTAAAAAAGGGTGTTTTTAAGAGGAGATGTTCAGTAGTGGTTTGGAAAAATATGTATAATGAGATGGCCTAATGCTAGGTAAACATATCTAGTGAAAACTAGGGTTATAACAGATGCCCCCTAATCTGTGAGGTTAGAAGAGCATCTGATGGCCAAAATACATTATTAATCTTCACCAACTTACCAAAAAAGTGAGCCCAGGGACCAGAATTTGGGAGGTGCCATATGAAAAATAACAATTGTCTCACCGAGGCGCGCATACCCATGCTTGGGATGAAATAAAATCATGGTTGCCAATCCAATACACTGTAGATCCATGTCATATAACTATACAAAGTTTAGCCACGAGCAATACACAATGGATCTACATTTCAAAATAAAAAAGATATACATGCGTAGTATCCATCTTCCAGAAGTTGATAAGGCCTGATGGTTGGAGATGAGGTCTTCAGAGCTCAAGCAACAACTTCAAAATATTCATAAGTTGGGTAGGAGTGTAATATGTGTGTAGGACTGCACTACCCATAGGTCTTCGACGACTTGTTTGGAACGGACTAGAGGATCTTGATGATCAAGATGAGGGCTTCATTGATTTCAAACAAAGACTTGAATGTGCTTTTGGGATGGCCGGGCATGAGGGAAAGAGACAATCTGTGAAGGGGGCCAACTCAATCTTGGTAATAACTTCCCTTTAACAATATCACTACAAAATATGAGACTCAAGCAGCACAATATTTTGACATAAGTTCACAATGCAGGTGGCACCGCAAAATATCCGTATGTTTGGAAGAATAACCAAATGCAAGAGGACACAACCCTATGTAGCAAGAACAACTTCCTAAGGCCATGTTAAATCCCAAGGCTTGACAAACAAATAGAAGGATGTGTTTTTTCCAAGGGCAACTCATTGTGCTGCCAATAAAAAGAAAATACTTTTCCCTTCCTCTTTTTGGGGTATATTGATATTTTTTGTATTTTTCAATAATTTTGGAAAGCTTGAAAAAGAATAAAATAATGCTACGTTACAAAGGAGGATCGAGTTTCGCAGACATACTAGTTCCAAGCACACGAAACACATGGATGCTTAAGGAAAAGGGGCATATGCAGGAAAATGACACTCGTGAAAAATCCTCCATGGGACAAAGGTGTCAAGACGCAGAGGAAAAGTGCTATAGGGCCTGCATATAAGGCTTGCTTCAGATGGCTTAGTTTAGAGAAGAATGGAGCCGTCATTAGGCCAAAGATGCAAGTATGCAAATGAGATTAATAAGACACACAATGGTAACATCCTTTGATATAATTTTAACGATCCTAGAGAAGGTAAGCTCGACGGTTTTTCATATTTAGAGAGTTTGAAAAAGCGTAAAAGGAGACTCCACTAGGGTACCTTTTTTGAAGATAGTCTAGTCTATTAAAAAAAGGGGTAAACTAGCACCGACCAGATGTCTATTCAAAATGCTTTTAACGAGTGTGACAAAGACAATATCACTCGGGAATCTTTTCATTTTTAAGGAGTCTGAAAAGAGATTAACTATGGAATTCGTCAGGAATGTTCTTCTGGACCAATTTAACGAGTGTGAAAGAATAAGGTCACTCAATGATCTTTTCAATTTTATGGAGTCTGAAACGAGATTAACTATGGACTCCGTGGGGGTTCCTTTTTCGTAAATTTAGTCCCTCGGGCCCGAAAAAGGGTTAAAATCATACCTCATAATACTCTTCTAGGGAATCGAAGCTCCTTGAGTATACCTTTGTTCATACAATTGACCATCCAGACCGAAGAAGGGGTAAACTAGCACCGGACAGATGTGCCTTCAAATTTCAGTTTAGCAAGCATGAAGGTAAACAAGATCGCTCGACAATCTTTTCATTTTTAGAGGGTATGAAAAAGGCTCAAAAGAAGACTCGTTGTGTTTTGGGAGTCCTGAGGGTGAGGTCAAGAGTGATAATGCATCATGAAAATGAGGCTCAAACTCATAATTAGGATAAAACTAACAAGGACTCCCAAGCCTATAGTTACTAATGACGGCATGGACACCGAAATGCAACCATGATCTATCTAGGGCATCCATGAAGGGTTAGGCTCTACCACTCAAATATGACACATCTAAAGAAGCAATGATGGTTCCATGTCACAATTCGGTGGGATCAATCCTATGGTAAAAATAAAAAGGAAATGAGGTGCAACAAGTGGAGGTGGAATCCTATCTTACATGCACAAATTTGGAAAAACGACTTTTTACCAAAGGACCTTTAAAAAGACCCAAATATCCAAAAAGTTTCCCAATACCCAAAGTAACACTTATCGTAACAATCCATAGAAAACTCYTGGACCATACTAAATGATTTTCAATTTAGAAAAAATGACAAAAGGGTCCAAAAAATGACAAAAAGGGGCCAAAAAGTCTATAAATAGACRCTGGCATCTCATTATCACCATAGTTAATTGAGAAATTGACTAAAAGCCAAAAATACCTCTTTGTGAAAATAATTGATTCTAGGAACTTCAGTGGACGAAACGAACTTCCGCTTGGACCAAGTAAGTACATAATAACCCCCCTTGCATCTCAATTCTTCATTTATGCATTTGTTTTTGTTTTTTGAGAGGGCACTAAGCTTTAAAAGGGTCGGCCCTATGTATACGTGGGTTGTCTTATGACAACCCATATGTGCACACGTGCAGAGGAAAGACTGCACGCATGCACATGCAACTAGGTGCATTACAACCTGCGTATACCCTCTAAGATAAGAAAAAATTAAAAAAATGCAAGGGATAATCCCCCCTGGACTTGTCAATTGCAGGATGTATGTTCATTGGAGGGAGAGAGAGCATGAGGACTTTGATGTTGTAGTCTCAGATGACCCTGATGTTGTAGATGAACTAGCTTAATGTGGCTTATTTAAGTTCTTCCAGAGTGCATTTATGTGAGCAAAACCTAGGCTACTGAATGCCTTGATTGATTACTGGCACCTGAATGAGGAGGCATTCATGCTTGAGGGACAGTCGTTGACTCCAACGACTGAAGATATCTACTTTCTAACTGGCCTCTCAAGGAGAGGGGAACCAATCAACCTTTTCACTTTTCCTTCCGGGCCTCACAACATAGCGGAGTTGATTAACCTCCATTGCAAGGTAGGTACTGACATGGAGGGAACTCAGGTATCGATTCATAAGATCAACAACCTATCACTGAAAGTGATATTTCTACTCATTGGGAGGATTATTGGATCCACATATTTACACAAGTCTTCCTAGGCACACATGAATTGTGTGTTTCAATGCTTAAATGCACAAATTTTTTACTGGAGTACTACATTACTAGAATACATGAAAAGGCAGTTGACAGAGTGTCAGATGCAGAGAGACAAAAACTTTGGGTTTGGTACTATCCTTTGTGCTTTCTTCTTCGAGAGGGTCCCTAGTTTGAGTCTGAGGGAGATTGTACAAGGGCACATAGCCTCTTCTCCAATAGTAAACAGATGGGTGGCACTGTTGCTGCGACAGGGGGGAGGACTATCGAGGCCTTCGATGACAAGTTTTTTGATTGGTGGTCTCGGTAGATTCCGACGATAGAGAACTATCCCTATGCCTGAATTGACTTTTCCAGGGATCTTGACATGGGCATACCTTTCGGAGTGGTATAAGGAGAGCTAGGTAAGATTTCTTTTCAAAGTTATTTAATTTTTATGTTGTTTTTATATATATCATCTTTTTTTATACATATTAGAGTATCTGGCATATATGTGTCTGTTATGTGCATATGTGGGGCTGTTGAATCCAATGGACTTTGTCAGAACCAGGCGACGTCCTCAACTAGAGACCACACCACCCGCAGCTGGTGGACCAACAACAGCAGGGGGACCTCCAGCCAGTGAGGTTGAGAGATTTTTGAGATGGGTAGAGAGGAGCCTTACCTCGCTCACTCGCATAGTCCCCATGGCAGAGATTGAGGATCTCCCACCATCTATGCAGCCTCATGTAGTTGGGGTGCCACGAACTTGGGTCCATCTTTTCTGGCATTTGGAAAACGTTATTGTTCAGTACAATAGGTCCAATAGGCCTCGTCCTTAGTTAGGCTAGACTACCTACGTTCTGAGGGAACCTTTTGTATATTTTTGAGAGCATAAGCCCTATGACTCTTTACTGGACATATTTTTTAGGCACTTGTGCCCACCCATGTACTCCGATATTTTTTATATTATATATGGATTTTTTTTTATCTTTTTGTTTTTTATGGATTACACTTATCTACAAGTGTATTTACATGTGCAGGTGTGTGGTTTTTCTTACATGTGTGTTAGATGCCAATCTAATATATGATTAGCTAGAGTATCTGTAACCTGATTCAATATCCTAGGAACATGGATATACATAATGTAATCAAGGTTTCATTCTAAGAGACGTACTCTAAGGAACCGTCAGTGTAGAGTAGGATCATGAACACGATAGACTCCATTTAACTGAGACACAACTAGATGAGCATCTAAATAGACCCAAAGGTGAGAGATACCCAGTGACAAAGC
>JZKD02S0343759.1:0-19094 GCA_000966675.3 Picea glauca
GCATCCATTGGATAATAAATAACTATTTATTTATTATATATGTTTAATATCCCTTATATTATAAATATAATAATTATATTATTTATTATTAATCTAAGAGAATGTATTCCCGATGTTTCCCAAACATTAACACTCCCTCTTAGTGAGGGAGACATTCTACATCATGCCAAGCTTGTCTTTGAAGTATACAAACTTCACCCTAGACTCATGACACATGTCCATCAGTCCTTGGAGATGTCTCTCTCCCACCTAAACTGGGGGGAAAATACCTCTACAACTCTCCCTCTGATCCAACTAACTCTCTATGATATACTCTCATGTTGTTAAATGATATTCCTGGAATTCTAAAATCTTCTTCTCTTCTAAGAAAGGTTGTCTAGAGGAAATTTCCTCCCATAGCTACCAAAACATCAACACTCCCTCTTATCTAGGGAGGTATCTTTCCATGATGTCTTCATCTAGTAGTCCACTCACTACTCTGCAATCAACTAGTACCACACAGATATTACCATGTCATATGTAGCTCAAATCATTCATCACAGTCTCTCCAATCAAGCAACACACAGCTACTCCCAATTGATACGGTAGTCTCCATGGTAATCATTTAGTGGTACACAACTACTACAATGTCATCTTATAGAACATGATTGTGCTAAGCCATAGTAGTACACAACTACTGTTCGGTGATATACAATCAATGTCAGTGGTACAAAACCACTGCTAGTATCACACAACTACCATCCAATGACACACAGTCACTACCTGTGGTACATAGCCACCATAGTAGCACACAACTACTTTCAAGAGACACACAATCTCTACCAGTGGTACGCAACCACCATAGTAGCACACAGCTATTGTCCAGAGACACACATTCTCTTCCAGGGGTACACATATTGTCCCATGACTACAAGAACCATTCTTCCTATCATATCTCCATATGTTCCACATTAAGAATGTCATTCCTTCCAGATGTTGAAAGTCATGACATGGGCTACAAGGACCATTCTTCTAATCAAGTCACTACATGTTCCATAGAACAATTTTAATCCTAGACCTCTTTCTCTAATAAAGTCACCATATGTTCCATAGAGAAAATATCAGTCTTGTCCCAAACTCCCTAATCAAGTCACAATTTTTTCCATAGGGACTAGACCATTCATCTTGATCAGGTCACCATATATGCCACAAGAGAATGTCAGTCCTAGAACATTTTCTATAGAAAATGTCAGTCCATGATACATCAACAATTTGTCCAACCTAGACCATTCTCCATAGGGACAATGGCAGCCCATCCACACACTGACTATCCACAATGAAAGAATATCAACACTCCCTCTCAACCAAGGGAGTAATCTCTACAAGCCCCGTATTTTCTTTAAAGTATACAAACTTCAATTTGGGCAAGGGATTTATCAGAATATATGATATCCGCTCATCGATGGATATGTATTGGAGCTTCACTTCTCCTTTTTGGACTTTATCACAAATGTCGTAATACTTTATCTCAATGTGCTTCAAATTGTCATGGAACAAGAGGTTCTCTGAAATATTAAAACATATTTGATTATCATAGTATATCATGGTCGAATCCAGTGCCTATTCAAATAGTCCAGAAACCATCTTACGGAGCCATATTTCTTTTGTACAAGCACCAAAAGTTCCAATATACTCTTCCTATGCAGTGTTGAGTATGACAGACTTGTGTTTCCTGCTAGCTCAAGCTATCATAGCAGATCCCAAACTAAAACATACACCAGAAGTACTATTTTTGTCACTTACACTCCTTGCCTAATCGGAATTCGTATATCCCTATAGTTGCACATCATTGTTTGAGACATATCTTAAACCATAATTTAGCGTGCCACACAAATATCTCAAAATTCTCTTTGTGTATATCCAATGCTCATGTCTCATATCCACTTGGAACTGGATCAATGTGTTCACAGCGAAGAAAATTTTCGGCATGGTATTAACCAAATACATCAATGAGCTAATCAAATATCGATACATGGAAGGATCCACCAAATCTGATTCAGAGTTTCTCAGTTTCTTAAGGTTCATCACCATGGGAGTGGTCATGGACTTGCATTCCATCATCACAAATCTCTAAAGGATCGTGATAACATACTTCCCTTGACCAAGGAATATCTCACTTGGCTTCCACCATACTTATAATCCTAAATAGTAATGCATTAAGCCAAGATCCTTCATCTTGAACTCAAAGGCCAACTCCCTCTGTCACTGAAGAAAACCCTGTTGTCAAGTCTGCCTCACTGGTTTCTCCCTCTTCTCATGATGATGACCCGATCAAGGTTCACATCTACATCCAAGGCATCATAATATGGCATGAGGCTCACATATTCCTTCTTTAATCCATCGGCCTCATTAAGGTTCTCAATTTCTTCATATGAATGTCATTTGTATTCTTCATTGCATCCTTTATCTTCTTGTTGTCTACTTGAACCAATGGAGTGCAACCAAAACCATTTTCCATTCCACTACTCACATAAAAAAAAGCTTCAATGAGTCAAGCACTCCATGATCTCTACAAATCACATCAACTTTGTTAACACTGGAAGCTCTCAACACAAAATACCCGATCAAAAATAAAAAATTAGTAAGCAAGAAGGCATTACTAAGATGGTCTTGCAACCATCTATTTATCTGCATCCATAGGATCATTATTTTTCATATGATCCATAGGGATCAAATCCAAACTCATACTGAGAGCCTTTTTCTGCACCACCTTCAGCCAGATGTAGGCCATAGACCTTTTCATATGGACCAGAGTACCCAACACCTGCAGTGCAAAGTTTTGTATCATATGGTCAACCTTTAGTTCTAGTATCAGCCCAATATCATTTTTCAGAGTTTGTAAGCTATGATCTAGGCCATAGCAATCAAGTTCTTTTCCATAGCCCACCTTTGTTCACTATTTGAATTGTTTTCATATTCAATCATCGTCCTAGATCGTGTGAATTTCTGGTGTAAATTGTCAAGCTCTGCCCTCAAAGTAGGAACTTGTTGGATATCAGATTGTGCTATAGTTAATTCTTGATTGAGATCTTTCACTTGCATTGAGGCACTTCTTCTTATTATTTTTTAAATATCAACACGCAATTGTGTAACCTCATCCCTTAAGGGATCCACTGACCACATTTTTTCCTTCATGGTGATTGGTCTCATCATCTCCCTTTTGATGGTTGGAAAGATCCTTCATGGTATCCCTCCTTATACACCGGGTCCAAGTTTGTCTTTCCTTTATTTTGCTAGCCTCCATCTAGTCTTCCCCACTCGGATGGGCATTGGTGCTCTTGTCCAAAGGTAGTAACCACATGACATGGGTACACTATGCATGTACCATGACATGTTCATGGTCAGATACGGCCTAGGTTCTTCTTCCCTTCTATTCAAACAAAGACTATGTATTCATGATCGGTGGCAATGGTTCTCTTTTACGGTGGTTGGATCTCTCTTCTATAATGGCCACAAATTTTGAGCAACACCATCTACACATCATATCTCTGTCGTCTTCGATATGCACATCTGGAGAACTAGTGTTTCCCCTGGTAGATCTCCTCTCTCACATGAGGCTCAACCTTCTCTCGAAGTGATCTATCCTTGCATCTTTATTCTACATAGGACGCAACTCCTCTTCCTTTCTCATAACATCTACATAAAACGATGGACAAACAATCTATTACATAGACATAACATCAATCCACTCTCTAATCTATTATCCTACATTAAAATATTTTAGGTTTTATTTTCCCTCCCATTTATTTGGGCCCTCCCATGAGGGATTCAATCCTAGTCTAACTCTAATACCATGTTTAATTTTTATATTAGATGATCTTTGATATCAATCTATTATTACAATGATGAATGTGCTATATATAGAGAATATATGGTGACCATCCATGAAAGAATGTGTCACTTGGATAATAAATAACTACTTATTTATAATGTATATTTAATATACCTTATATTATAAATATAATAATTATATTATTAATTATTAATCTAGGAGAATGTCTTCTCGATGCTACCCAAACATCAATAGTTTTAACCAGCATGTTTCACATGAAAGTATCTAGTTTCCACGGAGAATTTAATATAAAATCCTTTGGTTCTCACTAGAGGAGTTAACATCAATCTGACCAGTTGTCTATACTTTAAAACTCACATAATTTACATGACTTCCATTTTTCTCGGAGATTTTCATATGAACCTCCCCAATCCCATCGGAAACCTTCCCACCAACTTGTCGGTGTACACTGACGCTTTTCATAAATTCCGCGATATACTAAGCTACCCATTGGTGCAGTTCACATTAACTCCTCTGTTATACAAACATACCTATCAACACACGTCGTACTAACTCCTCCTATAGACATCGGATTAGTTCGTAAGAACTGATTTGGTCTCAAATTTTTGAACCTTTGTTTTAGGCGGTTTCTTTTGTGGCTTCCACAAAGACTTAAACAATGCTTGTTATTATAATTTCATCTTCATGTGAAAATATTTCACCCAACATTATCTCAAGTGAATCCTCGGGTATTACATATGAGATGCTTAGAAAAATTATTGTTAGATATTTATGTATCAGTTGTGGCTTTGTCTTTGCATTGATCATGTCTTTACTTCACATATTTAGAAATGTATTTGAGGAAGAAGAAAACCAGCAAAGCACCAGACACCAAGGCCTCTAGGAGTGGTCCTCAGATCGAAGATGAACCAAACATTGTCAAGTTAGTTTACAATGATACCTTTATATTCCTAGAAAAAGGGGAGGATTCACTTAGATGGGCGACGTCTATCGGATGTTCAAAAAATAAAACTTTGCCACTAATGAAAAAGACCATGATGAGATTAGAATCTTTTAGAACATCAAGAAATATGGAATTCATAGGGTAGGAGATTGCATTGTTTCATTCCCTTGCGTTGATGCCATCGCATGGATAGTAAAGCATGTGGATTTGGGGAATATGTATATTTGCAATGCCATGGGAGAACCTATAGATTCATTCTAGCCCGAGGAATTAGCCAAATGATATCATCTCGAGAAAGGGATCAAGAATCTAGACAAATATCTCTTTGGAGAATTCAATCACACTGCTAAAGAGTTATGCCCCATCTTGTAAAAGGCATATAAGAAACTCAAACTCAGACCTAGTGGAAAATATCCCATGACTGCATTGAGGAATACTTATCAATACATGGTCGCCATGTTATGCAGAGTGTACTGGGAACCATATGCCTCTAAATCCACCCTATCATACATGTCATTGATCCACTACTATGCAGAAAAAGGATTACCATTCAACAAGGATGATATCCTATCAACAAACCTCAAAAAAGTCATCACAACAGTCATAGAAGCCTGGCCTGAGACCATCCCAAGCTTCCACATGTCATTTGTATATCATAGATATCATGTGTGTGTCCCACTGATACCAAAATATGGGTTGTTCATGAAAGCTAGCAGACACAACCATCCATTTATATTTCAAAGTACTCTTGGAGCACAAGTACATAACAAAATATCAAAAGATTCGTCGGCACTTCCTAGCTCCGCTATATGAGTTTATATTATGCACACCAGCCCCATGTATGACTGACAAATTAATATCCATCATCAAGAGTATTGTGGATTGGTACCTAATGGAACACGACACTTACATCAGGGTATATGACGCTATGAAGGCCCCCATCTACTTCTGATGTTTGTACCAAACAAACTAGTACTCCAGGAAGTATCTTATCAAACAGTGATCAATGGAGTCAGGGGGATGCTTTATAAAGATAAGAAATTTATATGGCCACCACTCCCATAAATTGCCTTTGATTAAGTAGACTCTAATGAATGTCCACAATTAGATGCAAAAAAATCTTTAACTAGTTTATTGTTGTGACATTAATGTACCATAAACAAAACATTGACAAAAATTGTATATGATGATGACTCTTCATTTTCCATATATTTATTATAAATTAAATACATTATTGTTTAATTTGTGTTTAATAACAATCAAACTACATTATTAAGTGCCTTTTTTTGCAAATTAATAATTTTTTTTGGTACTGATGGATCATAAAATTAAAAGAATTTTGTTTATCTTGTACACTTATGTGATGGAAGTGAAGCTAGCAAGGAGGAATTCTTGGTGTGTTATACTTTCTTGTTTAGGATATTTGGTGGAGGACAAGGGTTCAGCTCCTTGTATTTTATCTTGACCACCAATGACTGTTTTGAGCGACATTCATCGGTGTTGTGCCAGGGGATTTTGTGGAAATCACACGATTTTCCAGTGTCCTTATTCATCTTTATGTGACCCTTATTTATCTGTGTCTTGGACTGATTTTCAGGATGTTGTTTGTTAGGGACGTATTTATCATACTTTGGTTGTTGAGAATTTGAAAAATCGAACTCTCGTTTGTTATGGTTCTTAAACTTCTTCTCGATTTTAACAACATATCGATAAGCAGAACCAAGTGATGAGATGTCCAAAAAATTCATTTCAGTTTTGATGTATCTGTGTAGAGCCCCACGGTATTTCAAAACGAAATTTCATTCAGATTCTTTGATACCCAACTTGGTGTGAAAGGTATGGAAGGTATTGGTGAACTTTAGAACTGCTTGGCCCCTTTCTTGCCACAGTGTGGTCCATCTCATGTACTAGGCCTCATAGTTTCCAACAGGGTAATAGTGTTCCTTTACCGCATCCACAATAAAATCCCAAGTGGGCTCGGCCCCATATATTCCAGACTCCACTTTTAAACTTTTCTCCTAGTAAGTTTCCCAACAATGTTTGACATGGGGGAGAGCCTTAAGGAGTGCGAAGGTGATATTTTCCCTGTCAGAGAAATTATGAACAAAGAAATAACCTTCTAGCAGATTTAACCATTTTTCTAAGGCATCCACATCTATTTGTCCTTCAAATATGTGAATATAAAAATTAACTTGTACCTTGAAAGGAGAGGTACTTCCAAAGTGGTTTCTTGATGAATATGCACATGTTTTTATCGACAAGCATTAAAGGATGTGGGAAAAATTCTCCATCATTTCGTCCCTCTGTCGTGTGACAGCTTGCTCCAACAACAGATTAATAGAATCGTATTCTCTATCGTTTTTATTTTATTCTTCCATGGAGATTTTATTAGATGTGCGAGAGAGATTGTATTCAATAGAGACAAGCTGGAGACCCAACTTGCTATACTCAGACATCATCGGGGACATGCACTGAAAAACAATCAAGAACATCCTTCTCTGATACCACTGATCTGGATTATTTTTGGCACGAAATGATAGTGGAGATATAATAAAACAATGTACATAGATATCTTAGATATCCAATCATATAACATAAATGTATCAGAGATGCAACCATAAACATAGAGATACAATAATACATCATTTTCTATTAATGAGAGAAAATGTACAAAGACTGTAAAAATACGGAGTGAAAGACTCACTAGAATGGTGGTATCTTATCTCTGAAAATAGATGTGTTTGTTACTCGCATTTGTAAGAAGATGATTTTACAATGAGGCTCCAAAATCCTTTTTATCATAAATAAAATCCAAAATCCTAACCCCAGAAGATGAAAATCCAACAGTTTTGTGGACCCTGTTTTGGGTAGTTTGGTGTATCAACTTCACGGGAGCGTAACTTTGGCATACAATCTTCGTTTCGGGTGCACGATAGCTCGTTTGAAAGGTATCATCGAGGATATTCATATTGGGGGATCAATTAGAGCCTTTTCATATCATTGAGAAGCGCAATCCTAAAAAAACATTCATTTAGGCCCTCAAAATGGCCCCGGAAGTTAAAAACTACTAAAAATAGTAAATTACCAAAATTGCCAGAAAATTATTTTGAGCCAGTTGGAAAAGGTGGGTGGCCATCGATGTCCACCTGGATCAAGGACTAACTTTAAATTTACTTGGGAGAGATTCCTAGGTGAAGAGTTGGTGGGTAGGGTTTTCTATTGTGGTGTATGCCTTAGATAGCCTTTGAAGAGATTGAATTATACCATATTTTATTAAATTATTGTACATGTACTTGCACTACATTTAAATTCTATCTTATGTTTTCTTGATGTTTGAGTAGTTTATAGTGCCAATTATGCTTATTTATTTGACATAAAATAAAGCAAAATTTGTTTATTGATTTAATAAACACTTAGAAGATAAAAGGGTATATTAAATTATATCCTAAGCTAATGTAATAATTCATTTCAAATTGTGATTTGTTTGGGAAGTGTTTCCTAAGGAATAAATTCCATTGCATTGAAGCACACTGATTGGTATTTATTGTCTTAGGTTTCTTTGTGATTTAATATTTCAGATTCAACCCTAAGGATGAAAATTCACATGAAAGATCTCACAAATCTCAAGTTTGAGGTGAAATTCATGAATTTTCTTTAAGTAATGATTCTCGAAATTTCCACCATAATTCCTAAAAATCATGGAGGGAAATTTAGGGTCCATCATAAGGAGATTCCTTGGTGGGTACTTCATCATGGGGAGGTGTAGTGGCCCAACAATTTGAGAGACATATTGAGTGGAGTTTTTGTAAAAATCTGTACCACCAAGAAAAAATTTAGATATCTAAATTATTAGATGATGTTAGGGACCTCACCCTCACATAGATAAAATAATATATTTTCCATGTAATAAAGGTTGGCATTAGTTAATCAGGCCTAAATATATTTTCCATGTAATAAAGGTCGACATTACTTAATAAGGCCTAAATATATTTTCCATGTAATAAAGGCTAACATTAGTTAGTAAGGCCTATTTAATAAATGTGAACAAGTCAATGTAAGAAGACCTAATAGAATCTTCTACTTCTAGAAATAGATTCCTCTATAATGTTCTTTAGAATATAGAATTAGTATAAATAAGAGTAGGAGGCATAATAAATATTGTCTTGAGAATTATTGTAATAGAGCTATGCTCTGTTAGAGGTTTCACCCTCGAAGAGGCAAGTGAACATTACTATCTTTGAATAATGGTATTATTTCGGGTGTTTCTCTTCTCATATTTTGTTGTTCCATTGATATATGTTGAATATTCATGTCTATGGATATTACATCAAATACCTTACAAGTGGTATCAAAGCACTTTCCTTGGCAAGAATTGTGAGTTAATTATTTTTTTCAGGGCAGAGATGTGTTCTAACATATTTAAACTACAATGATATGTAATTCAATGCATAAATTCATGGTTGGGGAATCATACATGTAGGAAATACAAGAGGTTTTTAAGCTCACATTTTTGGACACCCTTGTAACCCATGTTGTACCCCTTCAAGTGGTAGTGCATTAGACAACACATGTATAGGGATTGGTCTAGGTATCTTGAAACCCACTATAGATCAATCAATCAACCGACTGAATGATATAGTGCCACCTAGAACAACACTCGGGAAGATACTCTCTAGTACCTGGGAAATAAGGTAGTACGAGTAAGGGTACAATCTATCCTCCTTAGTTGGTGCCCTGAGATATTGGGTTGAGTACTATTGTTCGACCCCGCACGTATATCAGAGAACTATAGGATAGGGAAAACCCTTTTATGTAGGAATCCTAAAAATACTAACCTTTGGGATGAAAAAAACATAGAAAAGGAACAGACAAGATCTATTTCCGTGCAACCTTCCTTCCTGCATTCTGGTTGTGAAATTACTACACATTTTTTTCTGTTAAAAATTTGGGCATTTCGACACTGCAGTATTATTTAGTTAGGAGTATAAATATGTGGGAGTTAAAAAAAGGTTTGGGGCCTACCCGCACCCTCATTTGATACCTATTCCATTGGAGTCCTATTTTCATATTGATTTTTGTGATACCTATCATTTTTACCTTATTTTTCCACCCTGTGGACCCATACCTTCCTGACAACCTTTTTCCACAGTTATCCCATTGGTATCCTCTCACTACCCTGGTCATAGTACCACCAAATTTTCTCCAAGAAAACTAGAAGAACTAGAGGAAGGGGAACACCTCTTTCACTCACAGAAGTGGGTAAAGGGGGCTCTGCTTCATTTCATTGTCGATAGCGACAGTTAGAAGAACCTAATTTCAACAGAGGTCATCAAGCGGTTGGACCTATTGATGACACTGTACCCGCATCCCTACACCATCGGTTGACTTCACCAAGGAATAGATCTCTATGTCAGCCAACAATATCATCTACCCTATGGCATCAATCCTTTCAAAGATGAGATATTGTGTGATATTTCTCCAATATGAACCTGTATAACAATATCATGATACAAACGGAGTCATCTAGGCCATTCTTCCACTCACATTTGTGAGATCTGGAATAGCATCTGCCCTCAGGAGGTAAAACATCATCCATGGGATATCTAGACTATTCTTCTCAATCATAGAAGAATAATTGTCCCTGGTTTCTAAGCCTGGACCATTGACCTAATTGGGCCATTCCTCCAACACTAATCATAGTGCAACTTGGAGAGAATGAGTCTTCCATAGGGAATTCTTGTCCTTGTTTGTTGAACATGGACCATTCACCTAATTGGGCCATTCCTTCGGCACTAATCATAGTGTAACATGGATAGAATGACTCTTCCCTAGGGAATGATTGTCTAGACCATTTCCTAACATAAATGATTGTCCTGCACCAACCTCCATAATAGACCATTCTCACAACTGTGAACTTCGAAAGAATGACTTACCGATGAGGTAGACCATTCTACTTGACTACTACTCAGAGTGACTTCCAAGAAGAATGATTTTCCTATACCATTCCCCCACATCGGACATAAGGGGAACCGTTGTCTATGTTACATCATCAATCTATCGGACCATTTTCATTATGAAAATGATTGTCTGGTTTGGACCATTTTCCAAACTGGAAAATGCATGTCCATCAGAAATCTCAAACCACTTTCCGAAGTGGGAAGGAACTTCTCATCCTGGACCATTTTTCAAACTAAAAAATGAATTTCCATAAATCAATAACATATTAGTGCTCCCTCCAATGTGGGAGTAATATCTTCCTTTTTCAATAAGGAATTTGTCTCCACAAGCCCCATCTTGTTTCTTAAGTACACAAACTTTTCATCTTGGACAGAGGCCTTACCAAAATATTTGTTATCTTCTCATCTATGGAGATATATTGGAGAACCACTTCTATTTTCTAGAATTCATCACGGAGAATATAATGTTTGATCTCAATGTCCTTCAGTCTGTCATGGAACACTGGTTTTCTCTAAAGGCTTCATATATATATGATCATTACAATATATCATGGTCGAAATCAACACTTTTGTTTCCTACTAACTCATGATATAGTGGCAAGGCTCAAACTTAAACATGTCCAAGTAGAACTTCTTCTGTCATCAAGAGAGTTTTCCATGGATTAGAAATCCATCATCCCAGACTTCTGAGTAACTATTCTGATACACTATCTCTGTCATAGAAATTTTTCACCCCACTTATGTTGTATATTAGATACTCTGCATCAATTTGTTTGAATCCATACAAGGTCTTCTTATATATGGATACATGGCTCTCTTTCTGGTATAAGCTTCTTTCTCACTTGCTTTATTGGGAAGAACAATCTTTTACATGTAAATTCCAATCCATGGATACTAGAAGAGGTATATCTAGTTTACTGGAACAAGTTGTTTTCATAGTCTTCTCCCTCCTTCTGGAAGAACCTATGAATATTGCAATGCTTCCATTCATAAGTATTTTTCAAATTTTCTTGCATACACTATTCTTTAGCATAACTTCCATTTCTTCTGCTCGATTACTTCTAGTGGGTTCAAACCATGCTGGTAATCTTTGTGATTCTCGGTATAATAACCGGTTGTTCTGGATTTTCTTTATTTCTTGGAATCTTCATGTTCCTCCTCATGTTTCTCTTTAGATCTTGGGTCCATGGAGTATTCTATAGATTCCATTCCCTAAAGATTCCAACTTCATCATGGGATCATGGATGTAGATTGACAACCAAGGATACTTTAAGGATTATTTTGAAGAAGACTTCTTCTGAACACGTGTAGCTTATCATGGTTGCTACTTTCAATGGGAACATGGATAGATATTTCATTATCCTCAATGGATCATATAATTTAGGATTATCTCCCTCCTAATCCTTTCTTCCTACATGAATTCATGCTCTTCTTTTGGAATTCTGTAATTAGCTCCCTCCAACTAAGAGAGTCCTCGCTTTCGTCTACATCCTTATTTCCTTATGCAAAGTGTCACAAGTCTTTTTCTAATTTCCCATTGATAGTTGAATTCTTTCTGTGTTGACTTCTTCTAGGTCTCTTCAAGTTTGATTATGATTTCAACTTATCTGGAAGTTGTTAATTATATAATAGCTTCCACAAGAATTGTTACCAAGGATTGTCAACATACTTCATCTGTATCTTTTTATTTTTCCATAGGTATTGTTTTACTTGAACATCTTATCTTCTAAGAAATATATATGAATTATATGTATAGAAACTATGTAAACATGGTGTGTACAAGAACTTTGAAGAATATTGGTACCTTGACTTAGAAGAAGAAATATTGCTTCATCTTGTTTGACTTTCTTTGAGGGTTCCTTTTCTAAGGAAACTATTTCTTTGTGTATTTCCTTCCTTTTCTTTAACTCTGGACAGTGATTCTTGTAGTGACCATATTTTCGACAGTTGAAGCATTGCATTTTTGACATATCCTTTTCTTAATTTGGTTTCCTCCTTGAGTCAAACTTCTTATTCCTGAATTTCTTGAACTTTGTTGTGAGGTCTGATCATCATCTTTCCTTTGGAATTTCTCTTTTGCACTAATCCTTGATTATTCTTGTGCACAACATGTCCAAAGTTATTCAAACGTGGGATACTCCTTTCTTGTGTTCATGCTTGTGGAAAATGCATCCCATGCCTTAGGAAGTCCATTGAGTACCAATTCCTTTTTTAAAATTATTTCTTCAATAGCTTGCAGTTGATCTCTTAGCTAAGAGATTCTTACCAAGTATGATGTTATGATGTCATCATCATTCATTTTCATGTCACGAAACTCATTCTTCAGACTCATTACTTTTCCAATGTTTCTCACTGAGAAGAGGCTAGTTAGGGCATCGTACATCTTCTTAGATGAGTCAATATGAAATATGTAGGGTATCAAGTGGTATTTTACAGATTCCACTATGATACTCATGGAATTGATGTCATTGTCCTTGAACTTCTCCATAGCTACAACGTTGTGAGGTTCCTTCTCTTTTCCTTCTTCAAACTCGGGTTCCACGATCTTTCCTTTGACGATATCCAACACTTTATTCTTGGAAACGATGTTTTCATTCCTTTTCTTCCATGCTCTGAAGTTAGAAGCCCCTTCTAACTTGTTTTTTGACTTCATAGAGTAAGACATGCCTTCTTTGACTTGGTCAACCTTTGACTTTTACCAAAAAATCAAACTTGATGTCTTATCTTGCCGAGAGTACCAGGAGGTGCGCTAGGCTAGGGCACACTAGGTTATCCAAGAATTAGGTCAAGCTATTCACTTAAGGTGCCTTAACAAGAGGGCTAAGGTTTCATTGTTGCAGCAAAAACTTTGACTGCAACTGCAATTGTAACTGAGAAAATCCTTCGAATCTATCTTCCAGTGGTTAGACTGTCTGAAGATAGCATGGGCCCATAACCTATTAGAAATAATAGGTGTTCTCATTTAACCATAGACAATATAGCAATATTGTCACCCAACCATAACCCGAAGCCACCCTCGAGCACCTTAACCTTGACAGAGAGAATAATTTTGGAAGCAAACCCTAGGTGCGAAATCCAATTGAGGTAGCGTACCACTCTCCAGAGCTAGTGTACCAAGATGAAATTCCAAACCATAACCAAAAGAAATTGCAAGCCTAAAACCGAAAATACTAGTTGCAGTAGTTGCAACTGCATCTATTCTCCAAACTTGTGCACTTATTGAATTTATGCAGTTGTGAGTTGTGTGTATCCAAATGAGCTATGGCATCATGTATTTATACTTCTCTTCCTTATATATTTGGGCCGAATTCTCTTTCTGGAGGCTAGAAACTGAATATTAATTATTCTCTTTAGTCGACTTTTCTTCTAGGGTTATGTCCAAGGCTTTTAGGGTTTCTCTTGCTTCCCAGAATATTCTAGAATTGTCAAGGTTACACATGGAAGTTAATACCTCCCCCAGCTACCAAAAATATCAACAGTATACACCATGAAAAATTTAGATGATGAATTTTTCATCTAGATATGGATTATTGGAATTGGTAATTCCCCATTTCTTATCTGCATAACTAGGTCTATACATATGAATGTGTTTTCCCCATTTTTTGTTTATCACATAGAAAAGGTGTCCTTTGTTTCTTTCTTGGGTCACACTTTTTTCATGTTTATTCCTCACAGGCTCCCTATTTATACATCATCTTCCTTACCTAATCAATCTTGACATTCACACTTGATTTGGTCAATCTTTCTTAGTTCTAGATCCTTTTTTCAAATTTCTCAACATCCACACTATCACTATTGTTATTTTTTTGGTTTCTATAAAAGTTGTCACACCATGTTATGGTTGCACTTCATATGATGTGGGTTGCATGGTTAAGTTCCAGTCCCTTGTTGTATCTTACATTTTTTTAGTTTATTGACATTTGAAGACATTGGTATCAGAGATTTTGAAAATTTAAGTAATGGGCATGGTGGGGAATAAGTAATGTTGTTGTCCCATTAAATATGCCATGAGTAACTTGTTGCACAATTAAATATTCCATATGTGTCTGTGTCCTCTATGTCAGCCTACTCAAATTTCGAGAGTAATGTGGATAGCAAAGGTGATACATTGAGCCAACATCAATTTGTTTGATTTCGTTTGGTGGAATGGAATCGTTGAAGAATAAAGATATGAAAATTGATGATTAGGTGGGAGTTGGAAAAAAGGACAAACCATTGGTCCTTTAGACTACACTATAACAAAGTGAAATTTATCTTAAAATGTAGAAACCTCAAAACATATAAACATAAGCATGCAAGCCCCAAAAATACGTATATACACATGGGCACTTAGGCCCCACCTATCCTGGCTCAAATGCCTATAAAACATGTACTTTTACAACTTGGAGTTCAACCTAAGTGTATTATTTAGAATGAAACAAAACCTTCAAAAACGAAATTGTGTAAGAGTTTGTTTTCTCAATTATATTTTAAGCTAAAAATAACACAAGCATACAAATCAAAGGTCAATGTTATCATGATTCGTCCATATAAAACTGAAAAAAGATTTAATCATATGTATTTGGGTAATGAAACAGTTATAATTAGAACGCAAGGGCTCTTCGGGGTTTTTATGATATCGAATTTGTTTGGTTAAATGTCTTGCATTAAAAATAGATAAAATAAAAAAATAAAAATGAACTAAAATTTTAAAATGGAAAAGCATCTACACCAATCATCGATATTTCGTTAACAAAAGAAGAGGAAAAGTGTAAGCATCGATCATCTATATTTGATTAAAAAAATAAGATCGTCTATATTTGGTTAACAAACTCAGTGGAAAATCATAAACGTAGATCATCTATTTTTAGTTTTAGCACACTAGGACATCCAAAATAGAGGAGCCTACGACCAAGCTAGGTTTGATGACCTAGGCATGCAAGATCCATGCACGTAGCGTTGGAATTACTATAATTAGATATTTCAGAAGTTTTTTAGAAAGTGAATCAATTTTGTAATCAATATATTCTCTCAGTTCTTCCTACAAAGATAGGAAAGGAAGAAGAAATAAAATCCATGTATTTTTAGTAATTTTCATAATCAATGCATCGATTCAATTTGTGCATCAATTTTCTATTTTCTGAGCAAGAAGTACATATATGTCGATCATGGTTTTTTATTATAAATTCAATAGTGCCAATTATTATTAGTTATTTCCTTTGGAAGGTCCTTTCATTTATATTCAAGATTTGAAAATGAAAATTTTTGAATCCAAATATTTGAGCACACTCGATACAAATGATATTGTGATTTCAAATGCTCAAACTAACCAAGGTAATAATTAATTAATTATCTTTTCATTGCATGTGTTCTTATTCTATACATCTTTTCCATTAATTGATTATCATTAATTACAACTTGAATACACCATATTATTTCTTGAGTTTAAGTTGAAGACAATTAACAATAATATGATAATTACCAATAAAATTGAACAATAAAATCTAGATAATGATTTTTGTTTTAGATTTAATTTTCCATCATATAAATTTACTTACTGTAAACATTGGTAACTTACATTGTGGTATTAATTGATTGTGCATTCATTTTCATGTGTTTCTTAACAGAATATGTAAATAGTACATATTTGATGCCTAGAAACACTTCCCTTGTACTACGCAGAGTTGTAGGAAACCTGTAGAATAAAATGATCCAGATTTAGGAGCAGAACAAACTGATTAACAAATTGAATACAATAAAAAAACAGATATGAAGAATAACACAGATAGCCAGTGAAAAATATCTTTTATTAAATAAATGAAATAGTATGAAATTGTAAAACTGCAAAACTGAAACTGGTGCGGTACTCTATGTTGATCACATGGAACTGCAAAATCTCATGGAACTGTTGGCAGATGTGTTGAATCGGCTCAATGAATCTGGGGAACTTTTCGATCTCAGAATGAACATGGGAAGAGTATGTTTGTATGGTTGCAAGAGGTAGTGCAACATCAATGGGACCCAAGGGTTGGAATCCCAACCCCGCCTGAAATGGGATATGGTTGGTGGAGCTATGTAGAGCCCTATTGTAAATATGTTGAACATGAGGGGTACTCTCATCCCATGTACATAGATTCTTGGAGTTGTACATGCACAGGATGTCCACAATCATCTGATTGAATACCTATGTTTGGTCATCAGTTTGGGGGTGCAAAGCAGTGGATTTAGTGAGCTTGGTGTCCAACAATGACTAGAGACTTGAACAAAATGTGTTGAGGAACATGGTGTCTCGGTCGTAGATGATGGTATGTGGTATCCCAAAATGGACCCACACTCGTTCGAAGACGATATTGGTAGTATATGTCACTATGATTTTCTTCTTGCAGGCTATGAGGATGGCCATTGTCGAAAATCGATCAATGACCAGAAATACACAATCATTTCCTTGCTTGGTGGATGGAAGGCTAGATATGTAATCCATCGAGATGGACTCCCAAGGATTCTCAAGAGTAGGAAGAGGGGTGTATAATCCTTGCTTCTTGATGGCTAGCCTGTAAATTGCACATGCAATGAAATATCTGATATACTTGCTAATGTCATGTAAAATGTTTGGCCAATAAATTTGTTTCTGTAGAATGACCATAGTTTTCTCTACGCCAAAATGTCCTACCATCTGACTGTAGTGGGCTTCCCAAATAAACTTTGCACTCTCACTTGCAGGAACTCAGAGATGACCCATATGGAATAATAATTTGTCCTGAATGTGAAAATTGATGACATTCATGCATGTACCCAAGAGTTGATAGGTGGTGGAGAAGTTCGGATAGTGTTGATAAATTTGGGGCCACTCAGATGTTGCATGTCCACATGAATGGAGAAGAGTGGTGAGTGCATCCAGTGGAGGTCGACTAAGGAAGTCAATGACATGATTTATGTTCCATGTCTTATACTTGATGTTCAAATGGAATTGTTGCAAGTAGGTGGACCACTTATGATGGTGGTTGTTCTGCAACTTCCCCTGTGTTTATATGAACTACAGAGGCTTGTGATCAATGTGGATGATCATCTCCTTTCCTAGAATGTAATGTTTCCATTGATGACATGCTTTCACAATGGAATACATTTCCTTGTCATAGGTGGGGTATTTTTGAACAGTATCTGAGAGTGTCTCACTATGGTATGCCACCGGATGACCGTGTTGAGTGAGAATTGCACCTACAACATAGTAGGATGCATCAGTCTCAATCTCAAATGGTTTTTGCATATCCGGCAAGGAGAGTACTTGACTTGAGAACAAGTGATGCTTCATATCATCAAATTATCATTGCTTTTCCTTCCCCCACACAAAATTTCCCCTGCCACCGCCCTTGGTCACTTAGCTAAGGGCCCATGCAATATGGGAGAATCCCAACAAGAACCATCGATAGAAGTTGGTGAGTCCCAATAATCTTTGAATCTTGGTCAGTGTGGTCGAGGATGGCCAGTCACAGATGACCTGGATATTAGATGGATGAACATGTACCCCATGCTCATCAACAATGCATCCCAAGTATTAGACCATGTTCATGCCAAAGGAGCACTTTTCCAAGTTGGCATAGAGCTTGTGCTACCAAAGAGTGTTCAAAAAATGTTGAATATGTCGCATGTGCTTCTCCCAAGTTCTATTGAAGATGAGGATGTCATCCAAATATACCGCCACAAAAGAGTTGGTGAAGGGTCTCAATACATCATCCATCAACCTCATAAAATTGGCTAGTGCATTTATTAAGACAAAGTTCATGACCAACCATTCGAAGAGACCTTTTTTAGATTTTAAAGTTGTCTTCCATACATCGGTTGCTTCAATGGGAACCTGGTGGTAGCCAAACTTTAGGTCAATATTGTTGAATAACTTTTCCCCCTTGAGTTGGTCAAGAAGGTCATCAATCCTAGGAATTGGGTACCGGTTCATGACTGTGATTTTGTTTAATGCTTTGTAATCAATTCAGAGTCGCCAGGTCTCGTCCTTCTTCTACACCAGTACAATCGGGTTGTCGCAGGGGGAGGATTTGGGTCTAATGTGTCCCTTTTGAGGAATTGATTGGATCTGATGCTTGATTTTGTCATTTTCCATCATCGAGCGATGATAGATTGTTCCATTATGAAGAAGTGCATAAAGGGTGAGATCAATTGAATTCTTAACTTGGCAGTGTGTCGGTACCTCGATGGGTGAGGGGAATATGTATATGTACTCTTCCATGATCTCGTCCACTTGCTTATGCTGCAAAGAGAGGTTTTGTGTAGAGGCCACGGATGTAACGGTGACCTTCATCTTACTATCAGCACATATCACAAAGAAGAAAAACTTCCCAGTCTATGAAATGACCTTATCGCATTGCTTAGC
>JZKD02S0343770.1:0-19094 GCA_000966675.3 Picea glauca
TGCTTCTACATCTTGAATATATTGTGATCTCCATGTGTTGATGAATCTTGTATGCACTTAGTAACTCAATAAATTAGTAGTAGTTAGTGATTCCAAGAAAGAATTTGGCTTGGGAACATTACACTATGTAATGATCACAAGCCAAATTCTTTCTTGGAATCACTAACTACTACTACTTTATTGAGTTTTTAAGTGCATACAAGATTCATCAACACATGGAGATCACAATATATTCAAGATGTAGAAGCACAAACAAAGATCTGACCTTTTTATTATGAGAAATGAAGATCAATACAATAGATGGTCGATCTGGCATAAACCTTAGATGGTCGTACAAGCAATAGATATGAGCTTCTACAAAATGATCCCGACAATACAAAATGAGCCTCCAAAGGCTGGATATATAATGAAGACTAAATCAAGAAGATCTGAGGCATACTAATGCTCAACCTCCAAGCTGGAAAGTGCCACATCCTGCTAGAATGTTGAAGCCCTGAATAATTCTTCCCTTCTACCAAAAGTGTCCAATCATCCCGTGAAATATGCCAAATGATAGATCGGGAAACTACAAGAAAAACCCAGATGTCCAAATTCCCAAATCCACTCTCAAACTCCGTAGATATGAATTCTCCACTGAATGGTGTGCCCCACTGGATGACTGAAACCCTAGCTGGTTTGACCCTGATGAAGGAGATCTCCAAATGATATGAAACTCTCCAAGAATATAGATCAGGCGATGGTAAGAACAACCCAGGTGCCCAAATCTCCAAGATCTCTCTCAATCTCCGTAGATCTGAATATCCCACTGAATGGGGTGCCCCACTTGATGACTGAAACCCTAGTTGGTTTGACCCTGATGAAGGAGATCTCCAAATGATCTGAAACTCTCCAATAATATAGATCGAGAAATGGTAAGAACAACCCAGGTGCCTGAATCTCCAAGATCCCTCTAAATCTCCATAGATCTGAGTTTTATTGAATCACAGGACGTCCCCTATGGCTCCATGACGTCCCAATCTACAGACAAATATAGAATGATGATAACCCTCCAGAAAATCCCTCAAACTGATGGTCATGCCCTTGCAAACAAAACCCAACTGTCGGAATGGCCCTAGGCCCTCAGGAGAAGCTAGATCGAACCTCCCTCGATAAACTGGCCCTGAGACTAGAATGGTGTGGAGGAGTCTTTCATCCCCGAGACCAAGCTGTGGAACAAGGTGAGTGGATATTTCACCACTGAGNCCCCCAAACTGAATACTCAAGAGCAATAGCAAATGCTAATCCAAAACCAGAATGAGTAATAGGTGCACCCTAGCCTCTTACTTATACTTTTTCTTCTAATTCTCTGTTGAGTTAGATTAACTCCCAGGGTTAATCTTCTATTCTTCTGTTGAGTTATCTTTTACTCCTTTCCTTTTCCTTTCTTAAGTCAACTTAAACATATCGCTTTTAACTTCTTGACTTTTCTCCCCTTCAGTGTGAGACTATGACCTAGTGGGGGTGCTAAGGCCACTGAGTCTCCTCATTACCTCTCTAAGAGGTGGGGGACATTACAGCCTGGGGGAATGTTTTCTTGTTCTGGAGGGGATGTTGTTGCTTCGCCCTGCAATACCTTGGGCAAATCGCTTCGTCTGTGTCTCTGGAAGGTTAGAAGACTGGTTTGCAAGTCGGATGATAATGTCTGTACCCTGCCTAACACTTCTTCGTAGGTTTTGACCCCTTTGAAAATGTCATCGCGAGGGGATTCCTCATATTCAAACGCTTTCATGACACAGTGGGCCATGTGGCTCCCCACTGTTTGATAAGGGTCATGTTTCCTATGTTCGAGATTCACCAACTTGACCTCCTCAAGAGCTGCAGCTTCAACTTTGGAATGGCCTAGATTGAGTAGCGAAAACCTTCCAATCTGTACGGGAAAGACTAGCCAAAATTTCTTTTGAGCTGTCTTCAGCTCTATCCCAATACCGCCTGTTATTATCTGATGAGCTACCTCCCTGCATACCAGTCTGTCAGGGAGGAATTTCGGAAGTGCATGGGGAGGGATAGAACATCCGAAAACCCTAATATAGGAGAAATTCTCCTCAATAAACCAATCGGCAAACTCCTTGAGGTTTCCTATGACCGACTTTGAAATACGGGGGGGTGCACAGCCATACATCATCTGATGCACCAGTATCACCACGAAATGACAAATTTCGTAAAAAGAATCTTTAGCATTTTCTTCCCACAGCTTAGAATGATATTCATGAATAGGTTCAGTGTAAGCTGGGTTCCAACTCCAATTCATCAAAGGGAAAAGAGTTGTGAAATATATAGCGCCCATGATGTATGCTGAAATGTAAAAAGCTACTGGTCTGCCACTGGATCTCGCGGTTTGATACTCTATAACCTCCTTAGCTAGGTTATCTGATAGAATTGTGTTCCAATTGAAGTTATAGCCTTCGGCTGCTTCATGTAAAAGGGGCACCCATTCTGCAGGGAAATAGGTAGGGCTTTTCTTCCCGAAAAGTCTACATAACATCATCGCCACATAGACCATGTACTCGTTCAATGAGGTTGTGGCATAAACGTTATGGGTATTGGCCCTGAATTTTGTTGGGTGTCTCCACCAGTCTTTGATTATGTCGTGGTATGTTTGATCAGCCTCTGTGCATTCTTTCCTTTGAAATTCACTTACAAACTCTTTATTGTAAATGTACTTAGAATTGGGAGACAATTTATACATTACTTGTATATGTTCCGATCTGAAAGAGCCGATGACGACCCCTTGGTTGTCCAGAATGCCTCTAGTTTGCACGTATGTCCTCTCTAAAGCCCAATTGATCATGTCATTGTATGTCATGAGTCGTGGGCGCGTGGCTACTTTGTGAAGTTCGGACTCTGCTATGTCCCAGAGTTTGTTTTCAGAATCATCGGGAAAATTCTTGATTTCGTAGTCCAAGGTTTCAAAAATTTGCCTCCATGATTTGATGGAATCAATGGCATGCGGTGTAGTATCAGACACGACATCTCCTTCTGGGCTTGAACTTTCAACTGCTTCTTCACTTTTCTTGGGTGCCTTTCTAGGTGCCATAATGTTCGTGTTTAGAATGAATTTCTATCACAGAGAGAAATGCATCAGTTTGCTGAATGCAATTCACTTCTGAGTCTAAACAATAAGAATGAAAATTCGAAGAAACCAAACCTTTATTAACCTTTAATTCTTCTTACGACGGACGTACTAAGACAGGCGGTAAAACTTTAATGTTTTAATAAGGGAGATATGCCCAGAGATACGCAGTTAAGTTAAAAATATCTCTATTTGTCCGTTACAGATATTACCGTATATCGGCGATTTCAAACTGGAGTTTCGAAAGGACTGCTTTCACCAAATCCCGAAATGCGGAACGCGAAAAGTAGTTTTAATCTTTATTAATCCCATTTTAAACTAACTTAAATTCGTTTTAAACTTTGCTAAAAAATTCGCGATTTCGCATTTCGAAATTTCGGGGATCCTGTACCCATGAGGTATGTCATAAGCAAACCCTGAATCGCAAAATCACGATGGGATTAGTTTAGACGTTGATTACTTGTATTAACGCTTTAATCAATTAAGATTAGTAATTAACTTCTTCTTTTCGGAAAATCGGGGACCGGGAGTTCAAGGGCTGACACTTTGACAACACTTTGATACAAGGAAACCCGAATCGCGAAAGATTAATGAATTGTTGATCGTGTTTAAGAGTTTAATTAATCACGATTAAAGGATACTTTGTGAAACGTGCGTCGGGACTTTTAGCACCTACCTTTTCTTTTTTTTTATTACTTCAATATAAAGCCTTTTCGGGATTACGACACCGGGAGTCTGGAGTTGTTAGTTAGGAAAACATGCTTTGTGAAAGGCCGAATCCCGAAACCCGAAAAATCAAAAGACTTTTGACTCTTTTTTAGGACTAAGGGCAGCTCCATGACTAGGAAAAAGCAAAGCTTCGGGTTTAAAGGGATACAAAATTAAACTTCGTATCAACAAACTCCAACCCATGGATGTTGCAAGAGATATGATGGATCTAATAGAGGTATATCTGGCAACTAGAGAAAATGTCTCATCATAGTCTTCTCCCTCCTACTGGGAGAACCCTCCAGCCACGAATCTTGCCTTGTATTTATTGATACTCCCATCTACTGCATGCTTTATCTTGTAAACCCATTTTGAAGTGACTACAAACTTTCCTTCAGGTCTAAGCACAATTTCCCATACATCATTTTTCATGATGGATTGATATTCTTCCATCATAACTTCCTTCCATTCTGTCTTCTTGACTACTTCTTCAAAGGTGGAAGGTTCTGCATTGACAAGATTTGTCATGAGTGTTGCATAACTAGAGAACCTTTTGGGCCTCTTGCTCTCCCTGAAGGTGCCACTAGGAGTTTTATGTCTTTCTGCTTCCTGTAAGGTGGATTCTAGCCATGTTGGTCGTTTTTTATTCTTGGGTACAACAGTTGGTTCTATAAGTCCAAGTGGTTGGTCTGGTTCTTCACTGGGATGTTCTGGAGAACATGTACTTTCTTCCTTGGGATCTTCATGTTCTTCTTCATCATTGGAGTCCATGGAATCTTCTATAGATTTCTTAAAGGCAATCTTCTCATCAAAAGTTACGTCCCTGTTGATTTCAATCTTCTATTGACCTGGGACATATATTCTGTAAGCTTTTGATGTATCACTATATCCAACAAATATGCCCCTCTTTCCTGAAGGTTCCAACTTCTTTCTTTTGTCCTTGGGAACATGGATATAGACAGGACAGCCAAAGATCCTTAAGTGTTCCATACTTGGCTTCTTTCTGGAGAAGGCTTCTTCTGGAGTCATGTTCTTCAATATACGATGAGGACTTCTATTCTAAATATATACAGTTGTCATAGCTACTTCTCCCCATAGAAACATGGATAGATTATGGTCATTCATCATTTGCCTTAACAGATTCTTCAATGGATCAATTCTTTCTTTCTGCCACACCATTTTGTTGAGGATTATGTTGGACAATTAGCTCCCTCCTAATCTTGGTTGCTTTACAAAAGGAAACAAGCTCCTTGGAGATGTATTCTCCTCCATTATCAGATCTTAACATCTTGATCTTCTTATCTGTTAAGTTTTCCACTTCAACTTTGAATTCCTGGAACTTGCCAAATACTCCATATTTCGTCTTTAATAGATACATCGGAGTCTTTCTTGAGAAGTCATCTATGAACGTCACATAGTAAAGAGAGCCTCCTAGAGACCTCACTGGCATAGGACCACAGACATCTGAGTGTATCAAATCCAAGATCTCCTTGGATCTATTCTCACTACTTGGGAATGGCTTCTTAATTCTTCCCAAGTGCACATCCTCTACAAATACCTCCATGTATTGATTATAGTTATGGTATGCCTACAACCATTAGTTTTAGAGATGGCAATGCTTGATAATGAAGGTGAACATACCTTCTATGCCATAACTCGCTAGGATTGAGTTCATCTTAACAAGAGCTTGAGCATTCTGACCTAGGAGTTTATACAATCTTCCTTCACGAATCCCAATGACTCTAGCTTCTTCTATTTTTGAATATTTAGACCATACAAGAACTTTTCCATCGACAAAGGCTATTCTATCTCCTTTGTCTTCCAAGCAAGAAATAGATAACCAATTCTTTTTCAAACTAGGAACATATAAAACATTGCTAAGATGAATATTATTACCTGATTCCATTTTGATAGAAGCTTTTCCAATTCCCTTGGCTGCATAAGAGTTCTTGTCTCCAAGTTCCACTTTATGAGATGTTTCCTTTTCCTTCATGCTTGAGAGATTTTCTCGATCACTTGTCATATGTCTTGAAGCTCCACTATCAATCAGCCACATGTCGTCTTCAAAGGATCCTATAAGAGTTGAGTAGTGGAAGAACTTTGTTTCTTCATGCTTGGCTTTCTTTGAAGGTTCTTCATCATTGACAGCTGACGCATGGTGTCTTTCCTTTCTCTTCTTTGCTAGTTTAGGACACTGCTTTTTGTAGTGGCCATATTCATGGCATCCAAAACATTGTACTTTTGACATTCTCTCTTATGATTGAATTTCTTTCTTGAGCCAAATATTTTCTTACTTTCATGTCTCTTGAACTTTGTTGCATAGGCTTGAGCATCCTCTTCCTTTTGAGATCTTCCTTTTGAGTTTATCCTTGTCTCTTCTTGTGCGCAACTGGTCCAAAGTTCTTCCAATGTTGGAAACTCCTTTCTTGTATTCATGATTGCAGCAAATGCATCCCATGATCTAGAAAGACCATTAAGTGCTATATTCACAATTTCCTTTTTTGGAATAACTTCTTCAATAGCTAGTAGTTGATCTCTCAACTGAGAAATCCTCACAAAGTATGAGGCTACAGTGTCATCCTTAGTCATCTTTGTGTCACGAAGCTCATTCATCAGGCTCATCACTTGTCCAATATTTCTAACTGCAAAAAGGTTAGTTAGGGCATCATACATCTTCTTGGATGAGTCAAGATTTGATATATAGGGTATCAAGTGATCTTCGATAGAGTCCACAATGATACTCCTAGCGTTGATGTCATTGTCCTTGAACTTCTCCATTGTTGCAACATTCTAAGGTTCCTTCTCTTTCACTGCTTCAAACTATGGTTCCATGATCTTACCCTTTGTGATATTTAGAACTTTRTTCTTGGCAAGGATGAGGTCAATCCTTGTCTTCCATGCTTTGAAGTTTGAATCTCTTTCTAGCTTGTTCTCTGACTTCATGGAGTAAGTCATGATTGTCTTTGTCTTTGACTTTGACCCAAAAATCCAACCTTGACGTTTTTTCTAGTTGAAGGTACCAACAAGTGCGCCAGGCTAAGGTGCACTAGAATGTCCAAGAATTATGCCAAACGTCTCACTTGAAGTACCCAGAGAGTTAGGTTAGGGTTTGTTGCAGCTACAAATTCAGAAACCCTATTTACAGATGCAACCGGTGCCACAACAAGCTTGCCAAGGAACTGTTGCTCTACCTTCTAGTGATTAGATTGTTCTGAAGATAGTGTGGGCCCATAACCTGTTAAAATTTTCAATGTGTTGTTTAACCATAGACAATATCACAATATTATCACCCAACCATAGGCACGCAGCCACCCCCAAGCACCGTAACCTTTGACAGATAGAATGATTCTAGGCAACACTAGAACCAACAGATGACCAAGATAGCGCACATTTCTCCAAAGATAGCGCACCAAGCAAAAAGTCCCAAACCACAGAGCAAAAGCCAGTCACCACTGCAGTAGCTGCAGCTCTCCTCCAGAATTGCGCACTACTTGTCTTGTATGAGATTGTGAGTGAGTGTGTCTCCAAATGAGCTCAAGCGCCCTCTATTTATAGTGCTCCTTGTCACTTGTCTAGGCCAACTTCTCCTTCTAGAGGCTATTACTTTAATATTAATTCTTTTACTGAGCCGACTTGTTTTCTAGGGTTCTCACACACATGTTTAGGGTTTTTCCTTGTTTCTGGAATATTCTATTCTAGTCAGATGTTACACATGGAGGTCAATACCTCCTGCAGCGACCATAATATTAACAAAGCAACCATTAGTTTCTATGGTGGTTAGTGAACTTTGGGCTGAGTGGAGACAGGCAGATTCAAAGCAGGCAACTATGGTGTGCAAATTGTGTCTTGATGAGGAGTGGTGGAGCAAGACAAATTTCTTGCTCAAGTTCACATCCCCTGCATTTAAGCTTCTCTAAAGTGTTGACACAAACAAACCTTTCTTGGGAAAGATTTATGATGGCATGGATACCATGGTTGAGAAAATTATGGAAATCATTTCACAGGAATTTCCTCAACTTTTATGTGTTGATGCTCATTTTGTTGATTCAATGAAGAAAATCATCGTGCTTAGATTTATGTGGTGAGTTGTTTCAGAATGCAAGACTAATGAATTATCCACAATGGTAGCCATTAGTGTGTCGATGTCTCAAATCTGCAATAGGATTCATCATCAGGACAAATCATTGTTGAGAGGTGGAACCAGTTCAACACTCCATTGCACACTTTAGCACATGCCCTAAACCCAAGATTTTATGATGAAAACCTTATTGCTCAAAGCAATGGGAAGAGGAAGGAACCACATAAGGATAGGGAGGTGGCAAATGGAGTGAAAGGAGCCCTTGTGAGAATATTTCCAGCTCATCTACATAGGGAGGTGAAGGAAGAATTTGCTAGTTTTGCTATTGGTTTGGATAATTATTCAGACATATCAGTGTTGGATGAGAGGAGCACCATGAGTCCGATTAGATGGTGGATTTGTCGTGGAGAAAATGGTGTACATTTGCAAACCCTTTCCATTCATATTCTTTCACAAGTGGCAAGCTCTTCATCGGTAGAAAGGAATTGGAGCACATGTGGTTTTATTCATTCAGTGAAGCACAACAGGTTGGGTTTGCAAAAGGTTGAGGATCGTGTTTATGTGCATTCCAACCTTCGCCTTACATCTTGTAGGGGTCCAAAATATAGTCGTGGGCCTTCTAGAGATTGGGATGTGGATACAAAATCCCCTAACTTGGACATCTCTCTTGCTACACTAAATCTTGAGGAACCTAGAAATGAAATTGGAAATACTTCTACTCCACATTCCACTATTAAACATGCATCTTGTTCTATTTTTCATGATGAATATGAAGATGAGGATGATGACTACAGTGCTTCACCAACATAGCACTGTAGCCTCATATATAAAGGTTGATTTTGGGTATATAGCCTCATTTATAAAGGTTGTTTTTGGATATTACTGCTTGGATTATGTAATCATCTATGAGATATAATTTAGAGATGGGTTTAGGAGTAAATTGTGATGTATCACTCATTGTTTATGTTTCTCAATTAAATGTTTTTGTTCATTTATTCATGAAACTAAATCACAATGTTAAATGCTTCCTTTCAACGCTTCAATATAATTTTCTATTTGTAAAATAGCACATTATATATATATCGTGTTTCCCATTTCCAAATTTTTGAGGGGTCACAGTTCTAGCGTGTTTTTGTTTCATAAACACGTACATGTTTCCCCAAATCATGCAACTTAGGTTGAATGCTAAGTGTGCCACATTTACGMCCCTCTGGATCTTTGGGTGAAATCATACTTGAAGATGTTGATGTATGTAGCATCAGATAGGTACTTCCACATTGGCTTGGTGTCTAGCACGCGGAAGACGTYACTAATACTTCTCAGGACTTAGGAGTTTCACTTTATAAGTTAATTATTAAAGTGAATGACCTTTTAGAATTAATGTGAGTTTAATTTAATTAAATGCCTAAGTATTTGGCATTAGTGATTAARTTAAATACTAGCCATCKATCTCAAGTGAACACGATATTAGATCTCGGTAATTGATCACTTTGGAGATCTAAGGTTTTGGAATTAGGGTAAACTCAAGCTTATAAAAGGAAACCTATGTGAGAGGAGTAGACACACACAAAATGAGTGAGTGAGATCTCATTGATTGGGTGGAGAAGGACTTCCATCCAAGTGTGCGTGGGTGGGGTCCGAGGAAAGGAGCAAGGGGCAGCAATGGAGATAGCAGCCAGGTGTGATAGGCTAGGTTATTTGTTGCATTGTATTATTCCTCGAGTGGGCCATTATCCCAGGATGGGAGCCCAGATTTTATATCAATAAAATCAACTCAATATTGGTTTTCCCTTCGAGGTTTTTCCAAGGGTGTTTACCCAGAAATTTTGTGTGCAATGTGTTTGGTTTCCTTATTATGCTTCCAATAATTTATTTGTTTAAATCGTTAAAAAATCAACCGTGCTTTTATTCAGTAATTTGCTTAATGAGTTAATTTACAGCAAGGGTTTACTTGGAATTAATTATCAAGTGTTGGGTTTAAGAAATTAATAGAAGAATAGTGTATTGTTGGTTGTTCATCTGTAAAGAAGGTTTCCTACTCTTGTCTACTTCATTTATGGTTTCATAAGTGGTTGTCCTTTAATTATTCACGATTGCACATTATTACTAAGATGATTTTGTACTAGTTGTGAGGAGCATCTTTGGAAGAGCCCTCCTTTAAGTTTTTGCATATTGAAGTAAATCCAAGTGGTTAGTTAGAGCATGTTTATAATAGCCAAACTACGCCTCTTTCCATATGGACCAAATCCTCTTGATTGTTGATCCTAACGCCATCAACCATAGGATAGGCACTAGTCTTGGCAATCCACCATCCCTTAAATTCTAAAGACTTATCATAGAGATATTTTCTAGGGTTTCCCCCCTTGTGCCAAAGGAGAGTCGGCCTAAAGTAAGAGCAAGAGTTGTTGTGGTGATAGTGGGCAAGCTTACTTAATTGCCCCTAGGGTTGCACTTCATCTAGGGATTAGAATACCTTTGAATGTAAGTCTAGAAGGTAACAAATTGGCATCGTTGTTGGGAACAAAATCCAATTCCTGAGATTCAGTAGATTGGACACAGTGATTTGATGAGGGCATATTCTTTGAAGATCTTATTCTCATGCGGCAACTCCACAAAGGAAGGAAGCCATAATCCTGAAGATTTTGAAGTGACTTGCTATTTGTAGAGGTGAGGACATCCAACAAACTTGAAGACTCACCTGGCAACTCCACTGATATGGAAATGAGGCATGATGATGATATGTTTTTCAAAATTTCATATCATCTTTTCATGCTGAAGACTTGCAATAAAGAAATATGGGATCAATCTTAGAAAAGTTGGATGTTGAAGGGTTTACTCCATTGGACTTCTTGGGTATCCTGAGATATCCAAATGATCTTCCTGATCCAGATTGGGACAAGCACATTGCAAGGTTCCATGGACATAGTGATTCAGCTACAGTGCATATTACATCATTCATGAAAGTTATTTCAGATTTTGATGTTGTCCATGAGGATGCCAGGATGAAAATGTTTGCACTTTGCCACTTACCTTGGAAGGTTCTGCAGAAATATGGTTTAAAAATCTTTGTAGAAAGGAAATATCTTCATTTGTAAGTTTGATTGAAGCATTTCGCAAGCATTGGCATCCTAGTTATGAAGAAGAAGAAAAGGTTGAAGATCTAGTTGATGCTTACCAATATAAAAAAAGTGAGACACATTACCTGTCACTTGCATACCAAAATAACCCCTCAAATGCTCTCTTGGCTGAAATTAATAATAAATATGATGCATGTTTGTCATTGGTTGAGTATAACAAAGAAAAATATGATGAGCCAAGCCAAGAGAAGTGTGATGAAGATATTGAAGACTTTGTTGCAGCACTTCATGAAGATATTGATGTTGAAGATTCCATTGAAGGTTATGCATTCCATCTTGATCCAATGGAAGCATCTTGTGATGATGATGTACACTTACATGAGGACATCCCAGCAACCATCATCATGGATTTCGAGGACAAGGGTTTGGTAAGTTATGTTATTTTTCAAAATTCTGAATCCGACAATGAATCCCTTGATGATTTGAAGAGGATAGATGTGGTAGAAAAACCGATGGAGAATGAAGAAATTGCAGGTGTTTCCACTAGCTCATGTGATGAACAACATGGAAGCCAAGAGGACGATGAAGTGAGTACTCTTTTTGTGATAGGGAGACAGATGGGATGGGGATCTGTGGTTTCCTCATGAAGATCCCATCTATGACATGGATAGTCAAAATTCGTGGTTTCCTCATGAAGATCCCATCTATGACATGGATAGTCAAAGGTTGATGGAGGAAAAATTGAATTGGCACTTTCTATTTCCAATCAGCATTGAGAACCATTCCATGGGGCATAAAGAAAACATTTCAAGTCATATTTTCTCGGGTCTTGGACAAACGAAGGATCTTGAGGTATGTGATGCATAATCTATTGTTGATCAACATCCATGTGTCCTCATCAATGGGCCAGATTTCTTGCAGCACATGAGCATTGGCATGACAGTACATTTGCAGATATTTTCCAGTGATTGATATCTTCAGTTCATACCCTTTATATATGCAAAAAATCAGCAGGAAGATGTTTTTCAGGGATGCAATATGTTTGGGACAGCATCATGTTCAATCGTTGATGTATTGTGGCATTTTTCAGCCTTCCAGAAGAGGGCATCAAGCCCCAAAAAATGAACTAATTAGTTTTTTCAGATCTGAAATTTTGTGCCATGCTTCATGTGGATGTTTGATCAAGGGCATCAAAGAAGGGTTGAAGATTCTTTGCAGGTTTATATTGGAGCCACCTTCTAAACCCTTGTTGCTTAAGGATATAACAAGTGATTTTCATGGCATCCAAGGAAAGAAGACATTGGCGCATGTAGATCAGTGTTTGGAGAGGCATATGGTGGTCCGTGGAAACTATTTGTGGATTGATGATGGGCTGCCATATTCACATAACGATGGTGATGACTATATCAATCCTATCCAACATTGGATAGAGCAAGCATGCAGCAACACACGCCAAACTTGGTGTGATCTTGGTGTTTTCTTCTGTCTTTAGGAGCTCACCTCAGTTTGCAGCCATACAGTGATAGAGATTCCAGCCTATGCTTGCAGGATAGTTGATGTAGCCCTATGTTGGTTTATTGCCAAACACAAGAGAAGATCTCATGTTGTTCATGAGATGATACAATGGTTGCATTGGCTCTTCGATTTCACTTAGCATTGCATCTTTCTGTTGTGGAATAGGGTAGGAAGAATAAGCTTGATGTTCACAAGCAAAAGGTTTAATTTATATGTTCCCTTTGGCATTTTGGGCTGATGCCTCTGTTTGTAATGTCACTTGATAATGAGTAGTTAGATGAACATTCTCAAGTCTTCTGTAATAAATTGGAATAGAAGACATTTGTGTTGTGTGGCAGGAATGTGAAGTTTTTGATCCATCCAGTCTCAAATAGCCAGCACTTTGATTCACCTTACAAGAATAGCAAAGATTCCGGAATTCTCTTGCACCCCTCTAGGGAGTGCAGTCCCAATGTGGATTCAATGGTTACCCCTTGAAAATGCATGGTTCATCACACATTTTCATTGGCTTTTCCTCTCTCACCTAGCACAAAAGAAGATCCTTAGAGTTCAAGGACAATTATAGGTTGGCAGAAACACATGGCACCAAGAGATTCCATTCTCGCACGTTTAACACAGTTGAGGAAGGAAGCCATATAACAAGAAACTCAACATCAAGAGATGTCCAGAACATGATCTATGGTGAGTTAAGGTGTCAAATACAACCTAGAACGGGAACACCCTACACATGGGAGGTCAAGAGCATGAAGGATAGCAAACACCCTAGATTGGGGGAGGCCTGGGGCATGACAGGTAACAAAGGAAAAACCTAATGGAGGAACACCCTAGCTTGGAACAATGTTTTGGTCGAAGGAGATCACTTGATGACAAACATTCCACTTCAAGGAAACATTGTGGCAGCTTGATCATGAGTCTACCACTTGCAAGAAGGACGTTTGGTGCAAAAAGGGATTTAAAAGCATGATAGAGTAACTTTATGGGGCATTACACATTATCCAAGGCACATTCCACATATTTGGAGGCATGTTTCACCATTGAGATAGAACTAGACAAAGTCTGATAAGAAGGCAAAGAGTACAATCCGGTTATGTCTTTCAAATTTGATGTTACTGAATGTCTCGGGAGAAGCCATAGCAAAGGAATTATTGGATAAGTTAGGGACTTTGTATCAGTTAAATCCCTGGTAAACAAACTTTTCCTTCGAAAGACATTGTACCTCCTAGGGATGAATGACAGTAACTCCGAGATAAAGCATCTCAATGCTTTTAACATTGTGGTAAGTCGATTGTTGTCTATTGATATTAAAATTTATGATGAAGATAAGGGCATTAGTTTGTTGTGTTCTTTGCCAAATTCATGGAATAGTCTAGTTGTAGCTATTGGGAGTAATGCAACCACATTAAAGTTGTTGCTCAAAGATGGAAGGATTAGAACTCTCCCTAAGGTTCTACACATTCCAGAGCTGGCCAAAAACCTGATATCCATAAGTAAGATGAGTGATGTCGGCATGCAAGCTGTATTTGAAAAGGAAACCTGCAAGATGGTTTAAGAAGTAGTGGTGTTGTTAAGGGGAGTTAGGATTGGAACTCTATACACGCTATTGGGAAGCATTATTATTGATGGGTGTAATAGTCCTATTCTTCCTAAGGGTAAAATGAAGAAGACAAACCCCCTACTATCCCAAAAAAGAAGATAATGATATGGCATCAAAGACTAAGACATATTAGAAAGAAGGGGCTTCAAGCATTACATGGTAAAGGCATGGTTGAAGGTTTGTCTGATTGTTCATAGTATTTCAATTTTTGTGAACATTGTTTATATGCTAAACAAAATTAGGTAAGATATCTGGTGCTATAAGAGCAAAAGGAATCTTGGAGTTGATACACAGTGATGAGTTTGGACCTGTCCTTGTTCCGTCACTAGGTAAATATGTGTATTAGGTTTCATTCATAGATGATTTCTCAAGGAACACATGGATCTATTTCCTCCAAAAGAGATTTGAAATTTTCGATAAATTTAAAGAGTTTAAGGCTCCTATAGAAAACCAAACAAAGAAGAAAATAAATGTGTTGGGAACAAATAATGGTGGAGAGTTTTGCAAAAATGAGTTCGAGGAATTTTGTAACAAGTGCAATGTTAGAAATAAAGGGATGTGCTCATTTTTCCATAGACAATATAGCAATATTGTCACCCAACCATAGGCACAAAGGCCACCCCGACCACCTTAACCTTGACAGACAGAATAATTTTGGTAGCAGACCAATAGCCAACCAAGGCTAGCGCACCTTTCTCCAAGGGTAGGGCACCAAACAAGAATAACCAAAAACCAAGCAGAAAGTCCAAACCATAACCAAGATGCCAGTTGCAGCAGCTGCAGCTACACTCCCTCTCCAAACTTGCGCACAACTAATCCTTATGCAGTTGTGTGAGTGAGTGACAAATGAGCTCTAGCACCCTCTATTTATACTGCTCTATCTCACTTGACTGGGACGACTTCTCTTACTGGAGGCTAATAACTCAATATTAAATATTCTCTTCAATCGACTTGTCTCCTAGGGTTATTATCCAACGTTTTAGGGTTTCTCTTGTTTCCCGGAATATTCTAGTCTTGTCAAAGGTTACACGTGGAGGTTAATACCTCCCGCAACTACCATAATATCAACACTCCCTCCTAGCTAGGGAGGTATTAAAAGTAATGGTCTTGAGCACAAACAGACCATTCAACCGATAGCATCATCATAGCAACACAAGCTATCTCGTGATCACGTAGATCAACTCACGAGCAACATCATCACTATCAGTATCAACTGTATCATCTCTCGAAGCCATACTCCATCTGAGTAATCGGGCATGATGTTGAATAAGTCACTCACTCCACAGAGTGATACAAGAACTATTCTTCTAATCCGGACATATGTCCTAGAAGAATAATTGTTCCAACATATGTTGGAAGCCACGCCATGGGCTACAAGGACTATTCTTCTAATCCGGACATACGTCCTAGAAGAATGACTGTCCTGGACCATTTTCCCTTCGGCCACTACTGTGAACTTAGGGAAAATGTTTGTCCTGTACCAATCTCTCCACTCTGGTCACTACTGTGAACTCAAGGAGACGGACCATTCTCCTCATTCAGACATATGTCCTAGAAGAATAGTTGTCCATGGTACATCAGCAATCTGTCAACCTGGACCATTCTCCACAAGGAGAATGTCTATCCACCAGTAATCAGTCCCGCCTAGACCATTCTCCGCCTGGAGAATGTCTGTCCATCAGCATACTGACTATCCATCTAGCTGGCAATCATCTCCAACACTAGTGATAGTCTCCATGGCAATCAGAACAATGCCATCCAATAGAACACAACTGTGTCTATCCATAGTAGTACGCAACTACTATCCAGTGGTACATAACCACACCTGGTAGCACACGGCTACTAACCAGTGACACACAGTCACTACCAGTGGATCACACCCACCACAACAACATACAGCTATTGTCCAGAGACATACAATCTCCACAACAATTATATCATCCGATATCATCCTGCATAAACAATATCATGATACAAACTAAGTCATCTAGGCCATTCTTCCACTCACATCTGTGGGATCTAGAAGAGCATCTGCCCTCAGGAAGTAAAACATCAGCCATGGGCTATCTGGACTATTCTTCCCAAGCAGAGAAGAATAACTGTCCCTGATTTCTGAGCCTGGACCATTCACCTAACTGGGCCATTCCTCCAGCACTAGTCATAGTGCAACCTGGAGAGAATGAGTCTGCCCTAGGGAATGCCTATCCCTGATTGCTGAACCTGGACCATTCACCTAACTGGGTCATTCCTCCGGCACTAATCACAGTGCAACCTGAAGAGAATGAGTATGCCCTAGGGAATGACTGTCCGGAACATTTCCTATGGAAATGATTGTCCTGCACCAACCTCCAAAATGGACCATTCTTCGAAACTGCTCACAACTATGAACTTCGAAAGAATGATTGCCTGGTGAAGCGGATCATTCTACTTGACCACTACTCGGAGTGACTACCAAGAAGAATGATCGTCCTAGACCATTCCCCCACACTAGCCACAAGGGGAATCGTTGTCTATGGTACATCAGCAATCTATCGAACCATTTTCATTACGAAAATGACTGTCCGATCTAGACCATTTTCCGANGCACTAATCACAGTGCAACCTGAAGAGAATGAGTATGCCCTAGGGAATGACTGTCCGGAACATTTCCTATGGAAATGATTGTCCTGCACCAACCTCCAAAATGGACCATTCTTCGAAACTGCTCACAACTATGAACTTCGAAAGAATGATTGCCTGGTGAAGCGGATCATTCTACTTGACCACTACTCGGAGTGACTACCAAGAAGAATGATCGTCCTAGACCATTCCCCCACACTAGCCACAAGGGGAATCGTTGTCTATGGTACATCAGCAATCTATCAAACCATTTTCATTACAAAAATGACTGTCCGATCTAGACCATTTTCCGAACTGGAAAATGCATGTCCGTCAAAAATCTTGGGCCACTTTCCAGACTGGAAGGTGACTGCCCAACCTGGACCATTTTCTGAACTGGAAAATAACTGCCCATAAATCAATAACATATCAGTGCTCCCTCCCAACCTGGGAGTAATCTCTTCCTTTTTCAATAAGGAAGTCGTCTCCACGAGCCCCAGCTTGTCCCTTAAGTACGCAATCATTTCATCTTGGACAGAGGCTTTACCAAAATATTTTTTATCTGCTCATCTATGGAGATATACTGGAGAACCACTTCTCCCCTCTAGACTTTATCACAGAGAATATAATGCTTGATCTCAATGTGCTTCGACCTGTCATGGAACACCGGGTTCTCTGAAAGCTTCACATAGCTCTAATCATCACAATATATCACGGTCGAATTCAGCACCTGATCAGACAGTCCAGAAACCAACTTACAGAGCCACACTGCTTCCGTACAAGCATCACAAACTATAATATACTCTCCTTCTCCAGCGCTGAGTGCAACAGAATTATGTTTCTTGCTAGCCCATAACATCGTGGCAAAGCTCAAACTGAAACATATCCAAGTAGCACTTCTTCTATCATTTGCACTCCCTGCCCAATCTGAATGGATAAATCCATATCGTTGTATATCATAACTCAAACGTCCCACAAGACAAATATCAAGCTGAGTATTCTCCAAATACATTAACGAGCCAATCAATTGTCGATACAGAGACAGGTCTACTGGATCATAGTCTCTCAACTTCTTCAGATCTGTCATCAAGGGAGTTTACCATGGATTTGCAATCCATCATCCCAGACTTATGAACAACCATTTCAATATACTTCCTCTGTCATAAGAAGTTTTCACCATGCTTCTGCTCTACATGAGAGGCTCTGCACCAAGTTTGCTTGAATCCATACAAGGTCTTCTTCCATCTACATACAAGGGTCTCTTTCCGGTATACCTCAAAACCTAGAGGTTGCTCTGCATATGCTTCTTCTTCAATTACTCTGTTGAGCATAACAGTGGTTACATTCATCAAATGTAAACTCCAACCCATGGATACTACAGGAGATACAATGGCTCGAGTAGAGGTATATCTGGTTACTTGAACAATTTGTCATCGTAGTCTTCTCCCACCTACTGGGAGAACCCTCTAGCCCTAAGTCTCGCCTTGTATCTATCAATGCTTAATTTCTCACATACATTGTTCTTCATCGCAACTTCCTTCCATTCCTTTTGCTTGACTGCTTCTAGTGGGTTCAAACTGGTTCAATTGGTTGTTCTGACTTTTCTTTCTTTCTTGGAATCTTCATGTTCTTCCTCATGTTTATCTTCAATGTTGGAGTCCATGGAATCTTCTACAGATTACAAGCCCTTCTTTCCTGAAAGTTCCAACCTTCCGCCATAGGAACATAAATGTAGATGGACAACCAAGGATATTCAAGGCTTCTTTTCGAAGAAGACTTCTTCTAGAGTCAAATTGAACACATGTTGCTTATCATGGTTGCTACTTCCAATGAAGAACATGGATGGATAATTCATAGTCTTTACGGATTCTTCTTCAATGGATCATATCGTTGGGGATTAGCTCCCTCCTAATCCCAACTTCATGCCTGAATGAGCAATATGCATGCTCTTCTATTGGAATTCTGTGATCAGCTCCTTCCATCTGAGAGAGTCCATGCTTCCGTCTGTTGTATCCCTCTTTGCTTTCTACAAAGTGTCACAAGCATGTTCTGGTTTCCTTTTGATTTCTGACTTCCTTCGAGACTGACTCTTCTAAGTCTCTTTAAGTTCGTTTCTATCTGTTGTGATTGTTGCCCATCTGGTAGTTGTTGCAAGCATTGTATCATCCTTATAAACTTCTTCTATGATAGCTTCCGCAAACATATTTCACAAGGGTACCTGCCTGGAAAGACATCTTCATGATAGCCTTCATGAAATAAAATGCTTGAGACAACAAGAACAACAGCCTTTCCGATACAATATCTTTCATATGAAGAATAGTTTCTTGGTAGCATTAGTAAGATGATCTAGTCTGAGAACAAGAACAAGAAATATCTCCTAGAGTAGGTGTTAGTTCATATTTGCAAATAAGTACA